>JAPMOQ010058353.1:82917-95405 GCA_026543055.1 Argiope trifasciata | reverse complement strand
TTGCAAGTTAAAACTGTCAGATCAAACGTTCTCCCGCTGGTGTAGTGTGGGGAGGGAAACCTGTCAGGCCAAACGTTCTCCTGCTAGTGTGGTGTGGAGAGAGAAATCTGTCAGGCCAAATGTTCTCCCGCTGGTGTGGTTTGGAGAGAGAAATCTGTCAGGCGAAACGTTCTCCCGCTGGTGTGGTGTACAGAGGGTGGGGGGTGACAGCTCAGGTGTCGTCCTCGTCATCTGACCGTGATTCAAAATTACTAGGTCTGTCCCAAAATAGCCCTAGTGCTGGTTTAGAACGGGATGTTAAAATAACTAAACTAAACTGAAACAAATTTATCCATCAAGCAGATCAGCAGTTGCACTCTGAGTAACAGATCCCAGTAAATAGACAAAAAAATGTCCTCGAGAAATATCCATTTTGTGCCATTTTTCTGATGCTCAAAATCACAGAGATTCAACAGCAATTATTTTTCTTTCCAACCCTTAAACTTTGTTCATTTTAGATTAACCTCCCATTCTGAAGTCACTTTTCGGCTAATTTTAATGAACATCGTAATTTTAAATTCTGTGACGTGATGACGTAAATAACATCTGCTATTCATTCACTGTAATAACCTGCGAAGATCCAATTTACAACGGCAGTTTTGATTAAATGAAGCTATATAATTTGCTTCTGATTTACTTTCTTTCGAAACTTTAAAAATACTTCTTACTTTAGAAACAACAATAAAAGTAAGAATAATGTTTCTTAAAATTATGGATTGCGATAAAACCGTGATTTTCAAAAACGGTTGAAAGGAATATTATGTCAAATTTATTCATACAGCAAAACTATATTTTGACCTAAAAAATAAATGAAGAAATCTCCCAACGGACAGTTTTCTAATAAATACAGCAAATATAATACTGTAAAATATCTCAGGTCATCGCATGTTAAAATTATCAAAGCAGTTTTTAGAAAGTAATTCTTACGGTTTCTTTTAAAATCTTAAATTTGACAAAGGTAATTCACATAGAATGCAATTTGCCCTGGTTGCATCATTTAACGCGACGGTACAATTCATACTAATTGTTAAATGTACGTCTATGTATATTTAAAAGGATTGTCAAAACCAAACAGTCAGCCTTCGAGGCAATATTGATTTAATTTCGCCATTTTTTATTTAACATAGAAGTTTATGTTTAGTTAATAATCTTCTGCTTTCCATTAAATTTCGGAGATAAAGAAAAAGATTTTGATGATATCAAAACAATATGTCATTGCACTTTTTTAAGGAAAAAATAACGTCACAGTTCTTCTAACATCCTTCGAATTATCCCTTTTATTTTACTTATTATTTATTTTGAAATATTTTTTGAATATTTTTCAGAAAATTCTCGCGATATTTTTTTTATGCCATCAAGGATTACGGTCCTCCCTTGGGAGTGAAATCTCAAAATCACTCTATATTTCTTATGCAGAAAAGAGCACAGTCAGACCTGGTCACAATTTCGTCAAATGTTACTTTCACATGAAATTTTATGATCTCTAAATGCACCATATCCCCACTTTTATCGAATGAAATAACAAATTGAATCTTGAACAATCTTATTTTCAACTTTTTTAAAGAAAATATTACTATCGAAAAAAGCATTAGAATATTTTTGGCTGCAATTGTATGCAAGAAACAACCAAAACATCCTCGTTGTTATAATTTTTCTCACGAATCTTAAAATTTATATGAAAAATAGCTATAAATGTGTCAATAAAGTTCATCAGTTGAAGGTTGTTTGGATTCTAACGCTTAATGCCTTTCCTGTTATTCTTAATGTGTTCTCCAATACAAGAACAGTTTTATCAGAATGCTAGAAACTACATTAAATATTTCCTTCTAAAATATTTTTAGTTATACTCTTTTTAATTTCTTTTCAGCCTACTATCCAATTGCTTATTGAGCCAGGAAATACTTCAGATCATCTCAAAAAAAAAAAAAAAAAACTGAAGCTTATTTCAGCATTTTTTTTTCCACTTTGAATTTCCCATATGTAGTCATTTCAATAAAGAAAATAAAAGTTTTTATATGTAATCGAAAATTCTACCCAAGTCTGAGGGAAATATGTCTGAAATCCTAGTTTCTAATTGAAATCAATGTGAAAATTCAATAAATATAGAACTTTTATTGCAATTTAGACACACATAACTTTTTAGACTCACATGAACTCAAACATTCTTATATGTTTTCAACTATACAATATTTCTCCATTATTTCTTTCATTAAAATAGTTTAGACTCTATAGTAAAATTATATTCGGATAAAAAATAAAATTTAAGTAGGCAAAAAGTTTTCTGTATTTATAAGGAATCAAAAGTTTCCAATTTCATATATTTAAATAACTTTTCTAAAAAACTAGTTTAAAGAAAGATTTCTGTTAGTATCAAATGATTCCGCCAAATTTTTACAGATTTTGAAACTTCAAATTTTAACAAAATATTTACAATCGAAGTTTCTTGATTTCAACCATCACTATATTTTGAAATTCTCTCCCTGATTCTGTTCATTCGTTTGTAAAAAACATAGCTCAAGAAAGTAAACAGTGAGGTATATGAAATTTGAGACACAATTTCAAAAGATGTTTATACAAATAAAGAAAAATTGGCGAAAATACAGAAAAGAAGTAAATTCAACTACAGAGTTACATCTATAGTCTTAATCTAAAGTCGGAAACAAAATGTATATTTTATTGAAGTAACAATAAATAAAGTAGTGCATAAGTAATAAATATTAAATGGCTTTCATTCGCTTATCTTTTTTTTAACATTTTGTCCCAGATATAAACTATTTATAAATATTTATTTCTGATGATTTTATCAAAACTCAATGTAGTATTTCAGCAAAAATATAAAAATATATTTAAATAAATCTACTTTTAAAAATAAAACATATAAACAGAATAAATTATTATATTTATAACCATTCAACAAAACTAAGAAAGATTTTTTTAATGAATGCATAAAATATACAATTACAAAGATGCACCATTTTTGTTACTTCTGAAAAGATGGATTTTCCATTTCAAAAATACGAAGTTTTAATGCATATATTTTAGATAAAATTCTGAGCAACAAAGTTTTTTTGTTTTATTTTGGAAAAATGGGAAATATTAGGTTTACGAAATTGAAAGCATAAAAGAAAGTAAATATGGATATTTGAAATTTAAATTAAGATAATTTCATCTTTAAGTTGAATCCAAGCAGCGGAATTCACCTTTCAGATGGAATTTTATTTCTAAATAAGTAACGGAGAGACGACATAAATAACCGTTTAAATATATTCAACTCATTAAATTACTTTTCAAAAACTTGGCTGACTTCCAAATGCATTTTTCTACCACGAGCTAGATTGGAAAGGAGGGAAACAACTAAACCCTTTGTTTGGAATTTCATTACGTTCGGGAAGTCTTCGGCAGATGATTTTTTAAAAACTAGTTGCTTTATCGACGGAAGATAGAATGAAACAGAAAAAATTGAATTCTTTTAAGAATAAATTGACAAGGTCAGAAATATTATTGTTTTACGGTAAACAGAAAATTTATTCAGAACTCTAGAATTCTCTAGAACTAAGTTGTACCGCTGTTTTATTTATTTTTTTTCTTCCATTTCGGTTTGCTTATAGTCAAAATACGAAATGGAATTCTTCGAATTTCTTTTTCCTTAATGTTTTCGTTTATTTTCTAAGTAAATGGAAATTAGTCGAACGTTTTTAAAAAGTACTTATGCGATGAATTTAAGGAAGAAAAGGAACTTGAATATAAAAGATATTTCTTGTGAAAAAGAAATAATTACATTTTTCTATCGGATAGAAAACCTGAGAAGTTTCAGATTTCAAAAAAAAAAAAAATCCCTTTTCTTAAGATGTATTTTCAAATATCTTCAACGGTAGAAGAAATATGCTCAAAGGTGAACTGTTCATGGTCCTTTCAGCAGTTTTTCCTCACAATTACTCTGGAATTTCTCTTTATTGTTGAAAGTTTTCTTTAACATTTTAATTATTATCGCCACTAAGCAAAATAAAGTCAGTTATGACTCTTTGTTTTTCTTAAAAAGAGTTTTGCTTTCGATTTTATTTAATATTTAAATTCAATGTTTTTCCGTCAACTTTTTTCATTTTTATTCAAAGACATTTTTTACTATTTAAATTTAAATTAATAAACTGCAAATATGCAAAATCAATACATTCTTAAAATCTCATTTTAAAACAACCCGAATTATCAATTTAAATAATAAAAAATGATAGCCTTTGTACTTTTTTAATGCTGAATAAAGGATATTTCTCAATAATTAATCTCTAATTTCATCGTTATAATTTTTTTTGACTGTAACAATGATCATTTATGAGCAGAAAGAAAGAAAATTAAGATACTTTTCTTTTGAATGAACTCTTTGTGAATTAAAACAAAAGAATCCGCCCATGATTTGAAGCAATAAATTGTAACTAAAATTAATTTTCTGAAATATTTGCTTTATTTACATCAAAGCACATTCCCTTTGTTTTATTATTAAAAGCAATTGTTTTATTCTAAAAAATAAACTATTTATTTATTTGTAATTCTCAAATATGATTTTATAATTGATTCACCTGTTATATATATATATATATTAGAGTTCATATAGTTAACTTTCAGAGGAAAAGGAACTTGCATTCTTATTGTTATTTTCATATTATTCTTTTTATTATTTTTATTATTCTTTTCATTGTTAACCTTGAACCTTGCATGAAAATGAAATATTAGTTGCAAAATAATGATTTTCTGCATGAATTTTTTTATTAATCAGAATGAATTTTTTAATTAATCTTATAAATTTATTTTTTAATTAATTTTTTATTAATTTTATTTATTAACCATTTTTTATTTAAGTTGTTATGCGCTTCCAGGCTATTTTTTCCAAATTAATTTATAATGTGTGGTTAATAGCAGCCGAAAATGGATGTTTGAGTTTTAAATATTTTTTTCCCAATCTGTTAAGAAATTGCGATTGTAATCACAATGTCGGATACTAGATTTGATATATTTAATTCACTGCGTTTATGAGCTTCGTGTTCTGCGTATACCGACATTCATTTTCTGACAGATTAAAATTTATTGTTACAGGCTTTTTTGAGATTAAATCAATGTATCAAATTTAAATCAGCTGGGTCTCATCTTTACCGTGTTAGTTATCACTCGGACTGAAGACTGCATTTTTCCTTTGAATGGATTTTGCTCGAAATATTTTAGAAATCTTCAAATTTGGTTTAAATACCTTATAATAAATTTCATCCATTAGTTTATTTCATCCATTAACCCTGTTGTTGCAGTCATATATAGCGCAAAATAAGTGTTTTTTTTAATTTAGAGAGTTCTAAAATTCGAAGAGTAGTCACTATCTAGAGTTTGAATTTTTCTTTATAATTACATTACTTTCTTTATACGTCGTAGACTGGAAGATAACATATGATTTTGAGTTATAAAGTATCACTTATGCTCAGTTTAGATCAGCTATATTAATTTTATGGTAACAATAGGGTTATTTTGGGACGGACCTCGTAATTTTGAACCATGGTTAGATGATGAAGACAATGTCTGAACTGGCATCTCTCTCTCCACCTCACCCCATACCATTGGATAAGCGTTTGGCCTGGATACTTCTTGCGTGCACCCCCTGACACGACACTTCTTCAGTGGAGTTGGGTCATGAACTTGCAACCCTCCGGTTCCAAGGCCTAGATTCCACCACCAAAACAGCGCGGCCTCAATTATTTATGTATAGTGTTTGTTAACAAATGATTAATTCAATATTGATCAATATCACTGATTTTTATCTCTAGAAAGTTCGGCCATGATAAAGAACTGATCCATTACAAAATATCCGATAGAGGCAAGGAAGCATATAAAATCTAATTTTAAAAAATTGAAATATTTAATTGGAATATGAAATATTATACGTCTTTATGCGAATCTAATGACCCATCGAACCTAATGCGCATCTCCATTTTAAAACTTTAAATAATAAAAAAATATTGTTTGTTGGCGAATGTAATACTCATCAATGGTATGAAGAATTTATTGAATCTTATTTTATAATTTTTAATTCTTATTTTATAAATTTGAATACTACATTTGGCCAAAAAAGATGAGCATTAGACTCGCGTAAATACGGTATTTATCACATAAATCATAAAAGAGGATAATAAATTATATTTACCAATCTATGTAAAATAATTAGTTTATGGTATAAAATATTTAATAATGAATGCTAAGAGTTTCGATTTTGTAGCATCTTTTTTTTTAAATTTTTTTTATAATGTTAACATGTTCCATTTCATGTCTATGTGAGTCCAAGAGATCTTTGAAACCATGGCTCAATAAAAATTCTCTCATAGAATATTGCACCTCATCTTGATATAATTTCTGAAAAACAAAGATAACGCAACATATGCTATTGTAACTTAAAACCTGTCAATATAATTAAAAGACATATCCAATAATAATAAAAAAATTAAATGGTTAAAAAATTATTAATTACTTTGGTCATGGGAGGAAAAAAAATAAATGTAAATAACTGATCTGTTACAAAATATCGGAACATACAAAATCTAATCAAACTTTCGTAAATAATCAGACATAAAACCTTTTCAAAAAGTAAATTGTTTTATCAAAAAAATTCTTGCAAAATAGTTATTATCATTTTTCTTTGTCAAAGAAATCAAAGAAATTTTTCTCATCATTAATTTTGTATTATCTATATATACATACTTACACAACTTTTAAATTTAAAAACGGAATGATACTAACCAAACAAGTCATAACCAATCTGCAATAACCAAACAAGACATTTTAATTCCGAGCATAACATGAACCCATTTACGTTAAAGTACCCTTCTTTTTAAAGTAACTTGCTGTATGAAATACGAACATATATAGTAGTTGGAAATTTTTTAAGAAAGAATGTCAAAACCAGGTGCCCGTGAAAAAAATGACACCCAGGAGTGCATGCTTCAAATCATCTGCTGGATGCTGTAGTACTCCAACCTCTGGCGTTCTTTGATGTGCGTTCAGGGCCAGATGACATATTCAGAACACAATAATGTCGGGGATACACAAAATAATGTGTTTCCCATATTTATAGAAAACATATTGAAGGAAGTAGATGTATGGGAAGTTTTGTGGCGCATCATTTCACATGAACATATTCAAAGAGGGAGATGTTTGGTACATCATATCTGATGTATGCATTTATAAGCCAAAAATTAAAATTAAGAAATCTTCTATATGATTTACAGTAATTGAATTTAAATAATTTTTTTTCTATGTAAATAAGTTAATTTTTAATTCAGACTGTATTTATTTTTTTGAAGAATTCTATTCTCCCTGTTGTTACGATGTCATCAATAACTTTTGTATTCTGTGTTTTTAAAAACTATACATTTTAAAATAGAACACGAAATAATTTATTCTTCAATAGGAATGCTATGGGGCTTTATTAAAATTCAGTTTAAATACATTAATCAAACATCAGATGCTTTCCAGGAAATCGTCTGAGGCATCAATTCTGAAGTGTGCATTTATTAACTAAAAAAAAGTTTAAAAAAGAAACCTTAGATATGATTTATAATAAGCAGTTTTCTATATAAACATATTAATTTTTTATGCAGACTATATTTACTATTTGTAGGAATTCAGCTTTTCCTGCCATTGCGATGTCATCTCTTTTGTATTTTGAACTTTTAAAAACTATATATTTTAAAATAAAGGACGTAATAATTTATTCTTGAGTCAAAACGCTGTGGTTCTTTAATGAAATTCGCTTTAAATGTATTAACCAAATATGAGATGCTGTTCAGGAGATGTCTGGTGCATCATTTCTGATGTATATATTTATTAAACTTATTTTTTTAAAAAAAAAGGTATCTTCAATATGACTTACAGTAATTGAATTACAATAAGTTTTCTACGTAAATGTATTATATTTTTACTCGGACTATATTTATTTTTTGAGAAAATCTTTTTTTCCCTACCATTGCGATGTCTTTCTTAATTTTTGTATTTTCAGTTTTTAAAAACTATAAATTTTAAAATAAAAAGCTTAATAATTTGCTTTTAAGTATGAATGTTGTAGATCTTTAATAATTCACTTTAAATTATGTAAAATATAATTTTTTAAAATTAATTTTAAAAAATTTTAATTAAAAAGTATTAATGAATTTTCCTTTAATGAAAGAGAACTTAAACAGAGATTTTAAAATACCAGATGCCTTCGGCAGCATATATATTTATCCAGGCTATTTATCTTCCTAAATATGAAGTGCAATATACACAAATTTAAAACTTCCATTTCGTCGTTTTTTAAATAGTAATCTTGTCAATTAAAGAAAAAATAAAATTTATGGGAATGTAAATTTATTATTTCTTAGCAGGCTTTCAAAATGAGGACATTTATTTTCGAGATAATTATTTATGTATGATTAACTTTTATAGCCAAAATAAAACTTCCGAAACGCAGAAAAATTTATGTAATTTCATATTTATTAAATCGAGAATTTTCATATTAAAAAAATAACTAGAAAATGTGGCAGAATTTCCAAAAATAATATTAAAATTATTAGAATAGCATATCATAAAACAGAGAAATCGATACGAGAAGTTTGTAAATTTCAAAATTTAGAAAAAACGTTTATGAGTAATTTTTTTCTTATTTTTCTGAAATGAAATATCTGGAAACATAAACTGTATTAGCCGTAAAATTAATTTATAAAAAAATATTTAAACAAAATCTAAATCACCATTGTCATGTTATAAATTTGAAAGTTGTGTAAAAAATTATGTAAAAAGTGTTAATGAATTTTCCTTCAATGAAAGAGAACTAAAACAGAGATTTTAAAAAGCATATAAAATAATTTAATCTGTTAAAATCTAATGAGTTAATTAATCTAAAGATAATATAATACTTATGATAAAGGAAAAATTTCAATTCTTAATACAATGTTTACAATTAAAAGAGTAATAAGAATACTATGAAAATAACAAAAAAAATAATATGAAAAGATTAATAAGAACAAGAAATAAATTCAATAATGTAACACCAAAGGAAAATTTAAAAAAAAATACTTTACTTTTTTAATTACTCAAAACATGAGTTTCAATAATACATATGAGTCTAAATTGAAATAAGAATAATGAATTTTCCAAACGGACCAACTATCAATGAACTTGAATGCACAGGATCTTCCACAAGGTATTGTCCATCTAAAATTCGGAGATTTCGATAGAGCATGTTCAAACGAGTATTTTGATGTTTGAGACGGGACATTTCTACGGGACATGAGCATGCTTTTGCCCTGTGGTTAAGTTACTGGCCTTCAGACCCAATTGTTCCGGGTTCTATTCTGAGCCAACATCACCTCCTACATTTGTATTCCAAATTATGAAGCATATGATGACTGCATTTCTTAGGTGACTATGCAAATTCGTGGTAATCAAATGAAAAAAAAAATCCCGTCTGCAAGCGAAAATGCAAATTCCCACAATTATACATGATTTGAAAAACGTTTTGTGAGAATGAGTTGGACTTTCTCGATAGGAAATTATGAACTGTAAGAAATTGCCGTGGTTTTGAAATGAGAAAATATTCGATTGAGTATTGTGTTTTTAAGGCATTCTCTTACCAGAAGTGCTATCACCAAAGCTGTGGTGAAACAATTCGGCATTTGGGGACATAGACTGATCTGAGATTCCATTACGAAAACAGGCAAAGGTACAGAGTGGCCACTTTTTTGGATCTTACTCCTTGTGATTTTCTAAAATGGGAACATCTGAAAAACACATTGCATCTCACACAGCCATCTGGCTCAGTATGGCCAAGAATGGCTCTTGTGCCAATAAACTCAACAACTCACACAGCCCTCAACATTGGACAATTTTAAAGCAGCAATTGAAACCGAGAGAGAGGAAATTGGTACAGATGTTTTGCCGAAAACAATTGTGAATTTCCATTTCTGAATTCGCAAAACCGTTTGTTCGATCAGCTGACATTTCAAAAATATGTTGTATGGAAAGTTCTTAATATATATGGATTTTCACTTTATATTTTTTCTCATTTTTTGACATTTTCATACCACAAACTTTTCATTTCTTATTTAGATTACGACGCTATATTCGGGGTCCCTACATGCTAAAAGTCAAAATATTCATCTTGACGTGTTCTATCTGAATCTGTAATTGTTAGATGCTGCATAGCTAGTGGGACACCTTGCATTTATCTTTCTGCATAATAAAACATACAAGTTTCCTTCTACATATATATTCCTCCTGTATGTTCAATCACACGTCAGCAGATAAGAAGATTGACACTGAATATAAGATGTGTTTGGATTCATACTTGTTCAAAAGGTTCTTTCTTTAATTAATAACTGCAGATGTAGAATTATATTAATTCAAAAATTATTTGAAATTGTTATATATAAAACATATAAATACGGTTTTGAAATAACTAATGAAAAATTCATCGTTTTATATTCAATCTTTTATTTGGCTGCCTTCCTTCTTGTCTAGTCAAATAATCTTTTATCAAATAACTGAGACGAGCCTAAAGAAATTCTATTCGACTTTCTAAGTGTTTGGAGGTGGAGAACTAAAAGTATTGTTTTGGCTTCAGGCATTTCTCTTAGACAGGCGATTTCGCATTTTATATTCCAGCATATATTTTTATTTTATGCCCTATAATATTTATCTTATTATTATTTTCCCTATATGATTAATTATATTATTTTTCTTATATTATTTCCCTATATTTTTATTATTATTTTGAAAATTAATAATTGAGGCAATGTAAGGTTTATAAAGAGTTCTTGCTGGGCAATTTTTAAAAATAAATGAAATAATTTGGAGTAAATATCTATTTTCCGGATTTAGCACTTATCGGTCATCACAGTAAGAACATTTTGTGTGTGTGTATGTGTGTAAAAAAGACTTTAATCCTTCAAAGAATAACATTCAATGAAATTGGTCATCACAGTAAAAACATTTTTTTTTGTGTGTGTAATGAAAGGGACTTTAACCATTCAGAGAATAACATTCAATGAAATTGGTCATCTCAGTAAGAACATTTTTTGTGGGTGTAATGAAAGGAGCTTTAACCATTCAAAGAATAAAATTCAGTAAATGAATGTTCATATCTTAAATGAAATTTAGAATATTAACTAAATCACTTTAGCAACATCTGTAATAAGAATTTTAAAAAAACATTTTATTCATTTGATAAAAAGATATGCATTAATATTATTAATGATCTGTTATTTTGTGATAACTGATTTTGTGTTTTGGTTTGGATGTTAAACTATGTACAGATATCTCAATACAATTTTTTTTCTATATTTTATTTTTGTACCATATTGCAGATATAAATGTAACTGCCAGAGGAATAATTATTTCCACAATTCACTTGGATTTTTATTAATATATCTTTAATTTTAATATAAGCCCATATTTATTTATTTTTTAACATAAATTTTATATTGCTATATCCTTTTTTTTTGCAATTTTATGCTTGTTTTCATTAAACAGAATATCTTTTTGTATTTAATAAAATTCATGTTATATTTATAAAAGTTAAATGCAAGTAAAACACCACTAAGTTTCACTTATTCAGATTCATAGAGATTAAGAGAAAACCTATTATAAAAATCGTCTTTACAATATCCGGGGAATAAAAATTGTTAGAAGTTCGAATAAAAGTCATTTATGTGTACTGAGATTATGTAAAAATATTGCAAGATGTAAAGTAAGTGGAAGATCTAATATTGATTATTTATCTCATGAAGCCAAAATATATCTCGGGGACTATATTCATGCAAAATCATGTCTGTACAATATGTATGAACAGAAAAAAGGGAATGAGATCTCTAAAATGCCGGAATGCAGCTGTTTTCGCACATAATATATGATAGGTTTATTTTATGTTATTTTTTTTCTGTCTGAAGCATATTTGTTTTTTCACTGCATTTTTATTAGATTGTTGTTCCAAATATCTTATCTGCAGAATGATCCATACAAATACGATGATTAATTGTGTTAATAAAATAGGAACAGATGGAATAAAATATCATCCCATTTATTTATTTGCTTATTGAATTTTATAATTTTTTTGTTTACATACAGCTTAAGAATAGACCCTATCTTCAGGATTTTTCGAAAATATTTATCCTTAACTGGATAGATGCGGTAACGCATCCTACTACGACTGGACTTTGGTTCAACCCCTATTCTATTTTTAGCTCAGTCGAATGAATTGACCTTGCACTTTCAGAAAGTAGAAATTACTAACTTTGTCTGTACCATATATACAGGGTGCTCAGTGAATAAGCCCTGATTTCAAAATTAAATGTCTCTGCAAAAAAGATCGATAGAATTATACGGTAAATTGTACGTTTATTAGTCAAACTGTAAAAAAAGTTTACAAAAGTTAGAAAATTTAGTTA
>JAPMOQ010058353.1:43408-82003 GCA_026543055.1 Argiope trifasciata | reverse complement strand
TAATGATATTGAATCAAAACGGTTAAAATTCTATATAAAATTGTAATGCAGCAATCCTATTTTTCTTCCTACACAAGTTATAGAATATAATGATGAAGGAAATGAACCAAAATCTAAGAAAAATCTTGAGACGCAAAGAAGTTATGGGTAAAAATATACGTATATATGCATTTTTTAGATTAATTTACACCTTAACTTTTCTAAAAATACCTATCAATGAAGAAGTATTTCACCAACAATAAAACTTTTGACTCATTTCAGTGTCAGTATTATTTAAAACACACGCTGAAATTTTTATGTAAATATCTCTATTAGTTTTTGTGATATCATGGTAAAGCTGGAGAATTTTTATGAAAATCAAAGCTTTGAGAAAATTGAACTGACAAATTTTAGCCGAAAACTATGCTTTGCTTAAAACCATCCTAGATGATAAGTTGGGCCTTCATTTTCGTAGAAAGCATAAACTGATTTGGAAATAGAAAATTCTTAACTGCAAAAAATAACAAAAAAATTCTCCAATGTTGACGATAACCAGTGTTTTTAACGGAGTCGGATACCTTAATAAAACCAGCAAATACAAATAAAATTTAATCAAATACAAATTTCATATAATGAATAAAAAATAAAATGCACTCTATTAAATTCTTAATTCTAATTATAAAAAATATAAAGTTTTTTCTCATTAGTTGTTAAACTTTATTATGTTTAATAGTTAAATATTTATTATAAATAGGAATTTATATGTATTTATTGTAATAGCATTCGTTCAATGAAAGTAAAATATACTTTTTGAAGGAATAAATGTTTAAAATTTAAAAACAAATCACACAAATTTGTCGTTTTTTTTACATTTAAAAATAACGAATTAAAATATTTTAAAAATAAAGGCGGTTCATAATTCAAATATTCTAAATAATATTAAATTCTGATTCATTTTTATTACAAATAAAATTGAGAAATATTAGATTTATAAAACTGAAAAGATAAATAATAATAGCCGAAATTTAAATTAATATAATTTTATCTTTAATTTCAATCTAAACAGCAGCATTCACTTTTCAGATGGAATTTTATTTCTAAAGAAGTAACGGAGAGAAGACATAAATAACCGTTTAAATATATTCAACTTATCAAATTATTTTTCAAAAACTTGGCTGACTACCAAATGCAATTTTTCTACCTCGTACTAGATTGGAAAGGAGGAAAACAACTAAACTCTTTGTTTGGAACTTCATTACGAGCGGGAAGTCTTCCGCAGACGATTTTTTAAAACTAGTTACTTTATCGATGGAAGATAGAATGAAACTGAAAAATGAATTCTTTTAAGAGTAAATTGAAAAGGTCAGGAATATTCTTGTTTTATGGTAAACAGAAAGTTTATTCAAAACTTTTAAATTCATTCATGCTTTAGGGCTAGAATTCTCAAAGTTTTAGCGCTGTTTTTCTTCGACAGTTCAAAAGACGAAATGGAATTTTTCGAATCCGTTATTTTTTTCCCATTCTTTTCTAAGCAAATGGAAATTAGCGAAAAGTTTTTAAAACGTACTTATGGAAAAAAATTACTGAACAAAAGATATGTGACCCAAAAAGAATTTTTTAAAGAAAAGAACATAATTAATTCTTTCTATTGTACTAAAAGTTTAAAGAACACTGGATTTCAAAAATAATACTCTCTTTTTTCAGTTATGTTTGAAAATGTCATTAAATTACAAACTATACGTTCAAAAACAATATTTTTGATGGTATATACGGCAATTGTTGAAACAATTACTCACAAATTTCACCCAATTATTGAAATGTTTAAACTCATAAATTGTTTTTATGAAAGAACTAAGTTAATAATAACTCATTATTTTCATAAATGAACCTTTTGTCTTATTCAATTTTTATATCGTCATGTATTAAAGGAAAGCATTTTATTTCAAGTAAAATGTGACAATTATTGATTCATTTTTTTTACTATTTAATGGCATCTTTTGTTTCAAATATGAATTGATTCAATGAAAATAGAGCAAGATTTGTTTATTTTTTAAAATATTATTTTAAAACATAAGTGGCATGAAGGTACTCAAAGATGAAAGTCTTTGTCTTTTTAATACTGATAAAGCATTTTGAAAATTATTCATATCAAATTTCATCGTTAAATAAGTAAATAAATGCCTATAATAAATGCAGGAAAGAATAATCTTTTCTTTTAAACAAACTCTTTTTATGTGCACACTTTAAATAGCATTTTTAAAAATAATTTCAGAGTACATAATTTATTAGTATACTAAATATTAGCTATTTTTTATGTGTTCTTATAATAGGAAATAAAATACAATTTTATAATATCAGCTTTTTTACATACCTGCAATTTTATAATAGTTTTTATACCCGCAATTTTATAATAGGTTTTTCTCATATTAATATAAGATGGCGCCACTGGGTGAAAATCATAATTTAATTAAACTAACGGCAAATTTATAATAACAGTGTGAAATCATCACAATATTTTACAAAATTTCAAAAATTTGGCATTGAATAAGTATTATTAAAATATTGCCAATTTACCGAAATATAGATTAAAAAATTTCGTGTCTTGATAAAACAATTCCAATTTTTTTAAAAAAGGAAACGTATTTAAAAAAATTTTAATGTTATGTTTTAATAGGCTAAATAATGAACTAAATATTGTAAGTGAATGGGATAATATGATGACTCACCTTCCTCGTAAACATTTTGTTATTAACTACATTTGTGTATGGACATGCATTCAACGAAGTGAAATGAAAATATTTCTCAGTACTAACAGCAATTAGTTTTATAGCTCTCACAGCTATTCCCATATACACGAGACTGTACATGGAGTCTACTCACAGCTAGATGTAAACCTTAAAATTTAAAAAAATGACATTCTGTCTTAATACGCTTAAAGTCATTTAAATAATGTAAATGTAGTGCAACTATGAAAATATTAAATAAATTAAAATTTTAATAATGTTTGCAGTTTAATATATAAAAATGCCTTTAAAATATCTCATAATCAGGATTCACTTTTTTAAAAAAACTTGTTGAATATAATTTATTCATTAGGAATATCAGTTGATTCAGAGTTTGCTTGTTTCTTTAATTGTTTCTGAAAAAAAATGCACAGCTATTTAATGAATACATCTTATTGACGATAAGACTTCAAAATGTATAATAATTGCAACCACATTTTAAGTATTAAAATGTGTACAATCGGCATTTTGTGATTAAGGAAAGATTTGCAAAGAAGAAAAAAAGTACTAACCATCTACAGTAATTATATATTTCAATGCAACACAACACCACAACCACATTTAATTATTGCAACCACACATCACAACACATTTTACCATATTGTTTTATTGGATTACAACCACATTTTAAGCATGAAAATGTGTACAATCGGCATTTTGTGACAAAAGAAATATTTGCAAAGAGGAAAAAAATTACTAACCATCTACAGTAATTATATATCTATTGATAATGAAATAATAAAAAAATGGATAAAGTTCATTTTTAGGACGCTACACAAAAAATAACAGCCGGGTTATTTATCAGTATCTCAAAAAAGATTATTAAATAAGACATAGAAATGGTAAAAATCATCTTTTTCTTCAAGGCAGTAATTCCAAGAATTCCAAGAAATAAAAACTCGGAGGTAATTCGAGACAAAAGTCTGAAAAAGAAAGTTTTGTAAACAGCAATTTATCGGAATTTGCATATATGCTCTTCAAGAATTCCTAGAATTAGAAAATAAAGAATGAACATTATATTACCTTGAAAAGTTGAATAGCATTCATAATAACAGAGTGAAACCCAAGAAACTTTATAAAAATAATATTTTTTGATTTAGAAGAAAGAGACAGAACATTCGGAGAGCTGAAAAAAATAATACACGATTTTTAAAGAAGCATATTTTAGTTGTTATTTAAGGTTTGCTCATAGTTATTGGTTTTTAAAATAATTTAAATCGGTTTACGTGTTGGGAGAGGAAATAGTTTATAAGGATATTTGAAATGAATATCCTGTTTTTTTATTTCAGTTAATGACTCAAATCCCCTAAGTAATATGTTTTAATTGATTATTATTATAGGATTTTAGTTGTTATTTAAGGTTTGTTCACAGTTATTGGTTTTTAAAATAACTAAAATTGATTCAAGTGTTGTGAGAGGAAATAGTTTATAAAGATATCTGAAATGAATATCCTGTTTTTTTATTTCAATTAATGACACAAATTCCCTAAGTAATATGCTTTAATTGATTATTATTATAGGATTTTAGTTGTTATTTAAGATTTGCTTACAGTTATTGGTTTTTAAAATAATCAAAGTTGATTCATGTGTTGTAAGAGGAAATCTATACTTATAATAAAGCTCAATGTGTGTGTGTGTGTGTATGTTGGCGCTCTACAGGCCAGACCGTTGGGCCTACAGCTACCAAATTTATTACATATATACTTTGGAGGTCGGGAATGTGCACCTCGGAGCCCTTTTTTCGAATTTTTAATTAGAATTTGAATTAATTAAAATTTAAGCGAAATTTCGTTTATCCGTTATAACTTCCGAAAATATTATCGGACAAACATGACTTTAACATCAATTTAAAGATAAAAAAATTAGTTTTCTAATGGTGCCAGTGTTTTAATGTATAACCTAAACTTCTATTTTTAACGAATTTTTAAAGAAATACTTTAATCATGTTTTTTTAGCACGTGACTCTATAAAATAAAACAATGCCGAAAGTTCAAATAAAAAAACAACTATCATCGCAAGTCAAATATGAAGATATGGAACTTTTAGCTCGTGCCTGGATAAAATAAAAAAATATATAAATGTGATATTTTCTAAAAAAATAAATGCAAAGCAAAGCTTTCTATCATCGTTTGCAACATCTAAATCATTTATTCAATAAATTATCTTTATTTACAGTAAACCTGATTGAATTTAGACAGGATATGCATTGAAATCCCGACTTAATGTCATATTTCTATAATCGTTTGCAATATCTGTATCATTTATTCAATAATTTTATCCCTTTTTCGCTTTCTTTAAAAAATATTTTTAACATTTTGGCAATATCACCAAAAAAAGAATTTTTAACGTTTTGAAAGCATAATCAATAAATTATTAGAGCATTAAACTCAAAAAGTTTTTCAGAATAAAATTACTGCCTCTTTAATTACTAATAACTGAATCTTTTAACTTTAACTATTTCTTAAATTTTGGCTAATGAATATGTGATTTAATTGAAAATTTGAGAAAGCATTACTCATGGCGAACCAGCTGGTCTCCAAATGCGGCTAGTAGTTTATAAAGATATCTGAAATGAATTTCCTGTTTTTTTAAATTTCAATTAAAGACACAAATCCCCCAAGTAATATGTTTTAATTGATTATTATTATAAGAAGATTTAAAGGATTATTCCAATTTTCTTTTTCATGTGTGTTATTTTACTTCTATTACATTTTTCAATAAAATTCTATGGTTTCCTTCTATTTTAAAATATTGCCGCATAAAGAAAGTTTACCACGAGCTCACTGGCTGAATGGTCAACCTATGTAATCCAAACCCAGAGTTTGCGGGTTCGATGTTTGCCATGACTGTTGTATTCACAGTATGGATTTTTGGTTTGTTTCCTTAGTTATTGTTTCCTTATGTGCTCTAGCATTCTAGAGCTTTCGTTATTATGTAAATTGCTTGTTTCTAGAATATTCTGTTCTTGTATAAAAGCTGATACCCACTAGTCGTGGACAACTTCTCGACCTTGTAAAGTTGCAAGTCGCTCCTTCTCTTCAATAAACTTGTTTGTTAGTTAAAAGCTGACAGTGGGTTTATTTGAATCTTCGTGACAATATTGCAACATGTATCTACTAATAACAAAGCTGTATGTTTGTGTAGGGGGGGGTGCTCTAATTTTACACTGAAACCTATTATCTTCAGCAACCCTAGGTGGGAGGGTGGAAAGGTGCCTCTTGGTGTAATGTTTTCCAAGCAGATTAGCTGGTCAGCGAAAACAGATAAAACTAAATAATTATCGAAATTCTGATTCATTTATAATTAATTAGATATGAATAGATATTATAAAAAATATATTTTATTTGAAAACTTTCTATTAAATATTCTTCCTAATTTTACATCATTTAAATCTTGTCAGGCATTTTTCAGAGATTTGTTGAATCTAGAAAATAAAAAAACGAAAAATGTGGAACGAATAATTATCGTCTTTACATAAATTCTCATAATAGGAAAAAATCAATTGATTTAAATCAAACACAGTAAAAATTCCAACGAAATTAAATTAAACGAAGGTGGCTTGTATGCAATAAATGCAGGAAAATTCAATTTACTGAAGACTAATAAGGTATAAAAAGTTTCTATCTAACAAGTGTTGAATTTGAAATTCATAAATTCAAGTCTGACAAAAAACACTTTAGAATTCTAAAAGTCTGGTGAAACGTTCTTCAAAGTAAGAATAAATCCCGCACAACAAACAATGAGAATATCGAAAAAGGAAGATAGTTAAATTTAATTCCAAAGAATTAACAAAATATATTCAGAGAAAATTATCGGAATGAAAAGGTAAATTGATTAAAATCATAAAAAAACAATATTTCTTGAGCACAGTTTAACTTCAAAAATGGCTATTAATGGATAAGTATCAAAAAAATACATTATAATGATAATTAATAAGGCATGAAAAGTTACTATCTAATAGGCATGTTATATAAACCATTAATTTCAATCTGAGGAACCGTTCTATGTAAATTTACATCACTTTAAATGTGGTGGAACATCCCAAGAAATACAAATGAAACGAGAAAAACAAAAGTATAAAGAGCAAATAACGAAGAAAATTTATTTTACTTTCAAGGAATTACCAGCTACATTCCAATCTATATGTAGAGAAAATTCTCAGAATGCAAAGGTAAATTAATTAAAATCATACAAAACCAATATTTCTTGAATAGTATCTGGCTTAGGAAGCGGCTATTGTTGGATAAAAATTGAAAAACCCATTATAAGGATAATTAATAAGGCACTAAAAGTTACTATCTGACAGGTATTTTCTTAAATAACCATTAACTTAAATCTTATGCAGCGTTTTATGTGAATTTACATCAATTTAAACGTGGTGAAGAATCCTTCGGAATGTGAATGAAAGGAGAAATAACAAAAGTTAATAAGAACAAAAAAATGTTCCAACGAATTACTAGATTATATTCGGAGAAAATTCTCAGAAGGAAAAGGTAAATTAATTAAAATAATACAAAACCAATATTTCTTGAAAACCATCTGGCTTCGAAAGCGCTATTGTAGGATAAATCTCTGAAAATCCCTTATAATGATAATTAATAAAGCAATAAAATTTAATATCTGAGATATTTTATTTAACAATAATTAATTTCAATCTGAGGAGGCATTCTACAAGAATTTACATCAATTTAAACGAGGTGAAACTTCTCTCGGAATACGGATAAAACAAGAAAAACAAAAGTCAATAAGAACAATGAAGAAAGGAAAATTATTTTTCCTCGAAGAATTATTTTCTTTCAGACTAATATTTCAAACTTAATTGACCTTTTCATTCCGAGAATTTTCTCTCTGAATTTCTTTTCTCCAGCAAAAGCTTCGAAACAAAACCCACAAAACATGGAAGAAAACCTCCAGATGTCACCGAAAATTCTAGAATAAGAGCTCTCTTTTCTGAAAAGTATTTCTCTGCAAGGCATATCAAGAGGAACTGAATAAGTAATGAAGAAAAATAACCCCGATTCAGCTGAAAAGTTCCTGCTCTCGTGGTCAGAAAGTAAAACAAAAAGAATAAGAACAGAATAACTTAAAGGAAATCAATACACATATCTTGACTTCAAACGATGAATTTTTCAGGAGTTTTCTGGTGCTTTTTGATGAAGAATTTTGAGTGAACAACAGATCTTCTGTAGCGGACATTAATGAATCTCGAAGTTCTTTTTTTTTTTCAAACAAATTTTTCAGATAAGTTTTTCGCTCTTCCCATTCACGCTGAATAGTGATAGGAATTTTAAAAACCATTCAGTGTACATATTCCTTCAAATTTTTAAAATTTTAGAGATTTTGTCAAGTTTGTAAAATAAAAACTTAACCCCTTCCAGTAAGATTTAAGAATAAGAAATTTTGGGTGAAATAGCTATTTCATTTTTATTTAAGAAAACAGTTTATTTTATAATTCTAACTAATTTATAATTATTAATTAAAATTATATTATTGTATGAATGTAATTGTAATTTGTAAGTTCGCATTCAACATTTCTTCAAAAATCTCTAATGATTTCGGATTAGCCATAAGTTTTCACGTTTACTCTAGGCCCGCCGGTATTCTCTTTTGTTTTTTAATAATTTCAGGCACATAATGTGTCTACGACTCCAGAGTATTCACAGAATTTACTTATTGGTCACTTAGTAATATTTTACTATTATTAATTTTATTATCAGTATCAGTTAAATGCATGCTTATTTTCTGATTTTTCTGAATCACTTTGATCTTCTTGATCTACATTACTCTTATTCCTTAAGGTGTTTATTTCAATGCATGTTTAACATTGAGTAAGTCTGATGTTCAGACTAAATTGTTTATAAGAATGAATGAACGAATTTATTTGAATAACTACTAATAGTTTGGCCGTAACGTAACAAAACAATCAAACGATCTATGATATCAACGTAAGTAATAAAAGTGCACCCGCATTCAATACACCAGAAATTTTAAATCAAACTAATTATTATATTCAACAGTAATTTTAATTGCATGAGGAGTATAACTCGTCGAGCCATATATCACAATGACGAGTATTGCTCGTCATTGTATTATATGGCATAAAAAATCAATGACGAGCTATACTCGTCATTTTACGAGAAGCCGTAAACGAAATACAAGCATTTCAAAAATATAAATTAATAAATAGAACATTTATTTCGTTTATAAAAGAGCATTCTGTTTAAACTGATCTTATAAATGTTTAAATATTCATTTTTGTTGGAAGTTTTGTGCAGTATTTAAAAAATTATATCAAAATGTATGGTACGAATTTAAGATAATAATGTGATAATTAAAAAAAGAGCTTATAATAAAATAAATAATTTATCAGATATTAACTCATCACAATGTAAGCAATATTTGCATACTGCAAATTTATAATGCGCATGAAGAATAATTTTTGTAAGCACATTTCGATACTCCTCATTATGTAAGATTTATTATATAAGTAAATAAAATTTCTAAGACTGTTTCTTTACATAAATTAATTTGAAAATCAGTTCCTGATAAGTTGAAAGATTGTTCTATACTGCATCTTTTATGCTACAAGAAACCTCCGCATAAATTTTTCATTTATTGTAAGCAATATATCTTTTAGTTACTTATGATGTATGTGAATATTTTTTTGAACATTTGTACAGTCCTTATCTTTATAGAAAAACAGATTTCATTCTCTTCAATCTATGTGCTGATTCTTGTATTTCTGAATCCATAAGATGCTTTTTAAACTTTAATTTCTTTCTTTCTTATTGAATATTTTATTGCATAGTAAAAATTGCTTTCAAAGATTCTTTGTATCTTGAGATATATTTGAATAAAAAAACAATGCTTATTTAACATTGGAAAATTAAATTTTCAATTGCTTGCACAGTGTCAACTCATGACTCAAGTTTATTAATGTTTAAGCATTTGAGATACATTAATTTGGAGAATTCAGAAATGTATTCCGAATTGGATTGAGTAAAAATTGTGTTTGTGTAAATTTAACTATGCAGATGAAGAAATATTTCATACATCATTTATGAAGAAATATTTTATACACTTATAGAAAACACAATCTACGACAATAAACATTTACAGTTTTATCATCTGGGTGTTTCTTCTACATTTAGACATAATTTGTCGAAAACAGATGTGGATTAAATTTTATTTATAGTAATGTATCAAATGAATTCTAAAAGAATTAATACATATGTATAGATATATAATTTGAATTCTTAATAGAAATAATGTTGGATATGGAGAAACATTATGAACATTTATTAGATTTTCATAATTTCTTTGTTAATGTAATATGTATTTTATCGCAAGTAATATTGTAATTTCTGTAATATTTTTATTTACTGGACAATAATTTTGATAATTTCTAAGTAAATTTGAAAAACTGCTCTTCCTATCTTAAAATTTATAACCATGTGTATCTTTAAAATTCACATCCTTGAAGTTTCAATTTAAGAAATAATTTGATAAATTTCTAAAAGTTAATCTTATAATACATTGGATTCTCTATTAAATTCGAAAGACTGTGAAAGCTTGTTTCCTGAAAATTAAAACCTGATGTGTATATCAGTAAACGTTTGTTGCTACTCTCCAATAAAATATGTTGCATCTAGTAGAAGTTTCTAGCCTGGTTGCTAGAGCGCCAGTATTGAAACCGAAAGGTCCCGAGTTCTGACTTCGTCTCGGCCAAAGACCGCCGTGTTGGCTAATGGCAGTTGGGGCACGTTAAATATGTCGCGACTGAGAAGTCCTCCAAGTTCACATAACAAACGATACCTCGGGGTTTACTGAATCAGCGATGAGTTGGTCTCTGATTCAGATCTAAATTCTGGCTTGCTGATGGATAAATGAATGTGTGAATGAGTTACCACCCCTTAAAAAGGGTTGTGTCGTGTGTGTTCGAGCCAAGTCGTACTTTCACCTTAAAGGTGCTCGTTAAAATCGAAAGGCGCACACTTCTGCCTTAATTTGAAAGAGCTCTGCTCATTCGGGCTTGGCTTGACCAAGTGGCATTAGACAACAACAGAAGTTTGGTGGTATCTATACAAATGCGAAAAGAACGGTGACATTTCCAGTAACAGAGCATTCGGTGAATTCACTAGGGTTCACAGGCCGATTTATAATAAATATCAAAGAGATATCAATTTGCTCCATAATCAACTTTGGTAACCTTTTCTGAAATGATATCTAAGAATCACAAATATATTACATAAGAATCAGAATGAAATAAACGGATCATATTCTTAAATCTTCGCCAGAATAGCAAAGAGATCACATTTAATTAATGCATAAAGAATTATTAAGCATCTCGTTTATTGTAAATACAATTATCATTATTCGGAAATAAATTAAGTCTATGTTCAAACACGGAGACAAGCATCACTTTTTTGCAGATGTGCCAAGAGGCGTTCATTTCATCAGAATAAAAGTTAAATGGAAAATAGATGAGGAAATATTTGCAGCTTTTTCAACAATACACACAAAAAAAACAATATTTTTAGCAGAAATAGGGAAGAATAGCAACCGCGAATTATCCTCAAAATTCAACTATTTATATAATGAATACAAAAATGTAGAATAAAATAATCGTAGAAAGAAAAATCTGGAAACAATGCATCGAATGAGAGTAAGGCCAAAATAGCCTGGCGAACTGTTCTAGAAATTTTATGTTAATTACTGAGCATAACTTCGTTGTGGAGAAACATTACCCAAACGTGAGATGCAATGCAGACTAAATGTTTTGTAAGGGGCACCTATCAATATTTTATAATAATTTATTAAAAAGAAATAGCTTAGAAAAATATAAAAAATTAATAATAATCATGTAAAATCAAAGTTTGATGTTTATGACAAACCAGTTGTAGTAGGCATACCAAAACTTTCCCACATACTTTCTTTTTAGAACTTTTATCATGATTTTTCCTTGCATAAAACTGTGCAGCTATAGAAACTCGAGCATTCTAAAAATGCTGACATTCTCCTTTTGAGTCCACGGCTCAGAATTGTGTCTTTGTAGTATAGTAAAAATAGTTGTTATAAAATGCAAACCATTGACGAAAAAAAATATCAAAGTATAACATGAATATAATGAGAGATTTTTGTTGATTAATCACTGGCATGCAATTAATATCTTTCTCAAAAAGATTAAAACAAAAATTTAACATAAAACTGCATTTGTTGTCAGAAGCCAGCACATCAAATTTCACTCATATAAGTAATCGTTATTAAATGCATGCCGTTGACGAAAAATATTTTCAAAATATCGATATTTGTCATGAAAATAGTGAGGGATATGGCATGCAGCTAACCTCTTTTTCTAAAAGATTAAAACCAAAATTTCACATAAAACTACAACTGCAGTCATAAGATAACATACCAAGTTTTCTTTATATAAGCCAGCGTAATTCTCCAGCATGTGCATATATACGAAAGTACAGACGAAAAGACAGTCTACCCTTTGATTGGATTGTTTCTCGAACTTGATAAGAATCCAAATTTGAGACGTTAAATTTAAATCATAATTTTTTCGTCGCCAAACGCGAGACAAATTTCCAAGCAAAGCGAAGGGCAAAGCAAATGTCGCCAAAGAATTAAAACAATGTGTGAAAGTGAACAAAACGTGAATAAACAACAAGTGAATAACATGAATTTGATGAATTAAAACATTAAATTTAATGCAATTTTGTCTCTTTTAAAGATTTTTTTGCGCCCTTTGAACAGAAAAATACCTTTTTTTAAAATTATCTAGTTCTTTTATATTTGTATCTATCATGTGCAACTGTACTCAAACAAACGGGTGGACAAATATCCTGGAAATAATTCTTCTTTCTTTAATAACATCTTCTTCGTTTACTTCTTTTAAATTTTAATAGAAGTCCATACATTTTGTGTAAAATCCAGATATCAAATTTTTTCCGTTTAATTCAAAGCGTTTTTATTCATCACTAAAATGCATTCAAGCATAATTCAGAAATGTGTCCTTAGGACTTAAAGATTTGAATTTTAGAAACTCGTCAGAACCGCCAGTTTGAATCTTTTTATGGATTGTAATGTTTTCTCTTTGTGCAATTAGCATATGAATAAGTAACAAAAATACAACAAAAATTAATGCAATAGTTAATGTATTAAGAATTCTCTTAGTGAGAGATTCAAAGAAAGGTTTTGAATTATTCATAATAGTCCCCACACAGTTTTTTGATTATTTCAACTGTAGCTTACTCATTTTGTTTTGTTGAACTTTTACATAACATCATAAAAAGGGCAGAACGTCATTTGGTCTTTAATTTACCATTTCCTAAGGGAAATGTGTCATTTGCAGTCTTTCCGTAATGAGTTCACTGTCGAGGTTAAACTGAAAAGAAAAAAAACACACCTTCATTTCTTTATGCATTAATTATTTAAATGTTATGTTGTTTTGCTTACATAATAATTTGATTTTCTTAGCAGTTAGAATTTAAAAAAATGTATATATTAATTATTTTAATTGTTAGAACTAAATATAAATGTAGTCTTTTTTAGTTTCACTGATTGTCTTTTTTGAATATCTAATTGTTTATGTACAATGTTCATAAATCCTTGCATTTTTTTATCATCCTGCTTACAAGATCTGCTCTGTGCTTATTTATAACAGCGATGTGTGCATGTGGTTAGAGTTTGGGAGGGTAATAAGCCATTTCAAATTAATTTATGTCTTTCAGAGTTAAATATATCATTGTTCCAGTAAGTCACAATGTCTCTAAATAGTTATTATATGTTCATTTTAAATTGTTAGTGTGTAAAAAAACTCTGTATAGTCGCGGTTTTAAAGTGAACTGTCACTGGAAACGAAACTTGGATTTTATATAAAAATATACACAGAAAACGTATGTAAGGCAACATATTTTCAATTGTCACAAAGCTGTGACTACACCCCGAAAAAGCTCTTTTGTCCATTTGGTGGGATTGAAAAGCATAGACTTCTACCAGATCTTTCCTCAGGATGAAACCATAAATTTAAAGAAATACACCCGTCAACTGGATCACTTAAACGCAGCCACAGTAGAAAAATGATCAGTGTTACTAAACCGATGAGGTGGTGGTTTTCATAATGACAACGCAAGACCGTATACTGCATTAGTCGTAAGAGAAAATCTCTTTCTGTTTTATCGGGATGTTTCAACACTTCTTGCACACTCACCAGATCTCACTCCTTCCAATCTACTTTTTTCTGACCATAAAAGTAGTCTTAGCGATAAGCACTTTAAGGTATCCGACTACATTCAAAGGAAAGTTTTTTAAAAATTGGATTTAAAAAAAATTATTTATGGTTTTTAGATGTATTGTCATTTATAAACACTATAAATACAATAAAATTGAAAATATAATATATTTTGAGAAAAAGGAAAATGTGTAGTAAATTTTAATGTAATATAACCAAAACAGTTAACGCTCTACACAAAATGGCAATGCAGCAATCCTATTTTTCTTTGAATACAAATTATATAATTTAAAAATGAATGAAAGGAATCAAAATCTAAGAAAAAGTTTTCGATGCAAAGAAATTATAAATAAAAATATACGTATATATGCATTTTTTTCCTTAAATTTACATCTTATTTTTTTGTAAAACCACCTATAAATAAAGTATTTCACTGACAATAAAACTTTTGGTTCATTTCATTGCCCATAATTTTTAAAACACGTGCTGAAATTTTTATGAAAATACCTCAAATTAATTTTTATGAAAATTAAAGACAAATTTCAATTGAAAAATATGCTTTTTTTTAAAAAAATTACCCTGGTTGATAGGTCTGTTCTTCCTTTTCAGAGAAAAAATAAATCGTTCCGGAAAGAGAAAGGTCTGAAATAAAAGAAATAATAAATCGCCAATGTGGTCGATAACCAGTGTTTTTAATGTTGTTGGATACCTTAAATACGTAATCGAAATAAAAGCGTACCACATTGATTATTTCTTTTTGAAAACATAAAAATTTTGGAAAGAAGACATAATGAGGGTCGTTTTTAGTTGGAAGAAGGTGATAGAAAAAATTAGTTCTGATATAACAAAATATATGATGTCTTAAACAGTAAATATTGTGTATTCAATTCATATTAGAAATAAAAAAGAAACTTATGAGATATCCCAATAGCTATTAAATATTCATTTTAAATGGGCAATTTCCTTACCACTTTATTTTTTTTCTATTATTTATCCTGTTTAACCTTCCAACGCTTGCGGTCATCTTACCAACATGAAAGGTCTCGCGTATTTCCCACATACGCTATAGTAAATTGTAAATTTTCAAAAGCGTAACTATTAAAATTATATTGCAAATAGCTTAGGATTAATAACTACAATTACTTTAAACATTTTTTAATTCAAAAAATGAAGAAACAATGTAAACATATATTGAAATAATAATATAAAATGACCACAGTTTAACTGAATTGATTTAAAAATAATATAAATAAAATTGTCGATATTTTGACTGAACAATTTGCATATAAAATATAGTAGTGCTAAAATACAGAATTTATGTATAAAAAGGATAAAGTAATTGCCATTTAGATATGAAAAGGAAGAAAATAGTTTCATTGCAGCGTTGCAATTTGAGCTAATATGTTTAGTGTGCTCCAAACAAATAAATTTCTGGCAAATCTCACAATTGAATCTTGTGATTCTAGTCCGCTTTTCTTTTTAGCAAGGTTTTTCCCCTGATATCGCATCTTCCACTTCTTCAATACTTAGTTCGTCTTTTCACTTTAGCCTCTTTAATTTTAGCTCACTTTTTAGAGATGTGGGGGCTTTTTTTCAACATTTTCCTTCGTAAGTGCATTTGCCAGCTGTCGCCAGTCTAAAACAATACGGATTTATTTGTAAAATCATACAAAATCTGATGTCACAAAAACTTACATGAACGGTCGCACGTATCTCTAAAATACAAATATCTGATCGGCGGAGACCTATTAACCCCACAAACTTACTATGACATCTGAAAGTAGGTTAAAGGAAGGGGAACAAATAGCCAAGGAAAGGTGTTCCCAGCGTCAACAGATCTGAAGGTATAAAACGAAATTCATCTCTAGTGTATCTTTCACATTCGCGCTTCCGCTGGAAGGTTAAGAGTGGGGTTTCGAACTTGTTTCTTGTTACACATACGCAATGAATCACTTTACTTAACATTACGAAAGTTATGTTTGTGAACAGCCATACACTTATACATGATGCATAATTTTGCTAGGAATCCATTTATTTGTATAGAAAGCAGCTGATTTACCAATTTTGAAACCATTATTGACGAAAATATCTGACTGTTCGATGTCCCACAAAAAAAACTGTCTTTATAACAACTGTTGTGCCAAATATGAGCTACTGAGAAATCAATCAAAGATATAACTGAAATTTCAGTTATATTGTGCAAGAAATCGGCGAGAAAAGACTTCATAATATTTAACAAGAAATCTCGGAAAATCATGCTAAATCTTGGCAACAAGAGTTGTTAATTGTTTGCTCAAATATTTGAAGAAAGTTTTGCTACAATAAAATTATTACTGCTTAAAATTTCAATGAAGAAGATTTTAGAGCCTTTTTAAATCAATATATTTTTTTGTCCTGTCCGTGTTTTTCACGGAAAGGAGGTGCAGTAGCATTTGAGGGTAAAACCCCCTGAGCACCCAGAGGGCAGAAGCCTGACTTGTAGCTCTCACACACGACACAACCCTTTTTAGGGGGGTCGAACTCATTAATACACTCATTCATCCATCCGCAAATCAGAATTTAGATCCAAATCAGGGAACAACTCATCCCTGATTCAGTACCCCCATTAGAGGTATAATTTGCTCTGGGAACTTGGCGGACTTTGCAGGCAAGACATATTTAACCCGCCCCAACTGCCATTAGGCAACACGGCGGCCTTTGGCGGAGGCGAGGACAAAACCCGCGACTTTTCAGACTAGCGCTCTACCAACCAGGCTACCGCGGCCTCAAATTAATATGTAACAACCTTATATAAAATTCTTTTTTAAAAGTCTTTCATTCAAAACACGTGTTGTATGAAATCAAATTTGAATGCATGTTATCATATTATGCTCTATTGAAATTTTATATGTTATATTGAAGCATCCATCGATATTTTTACCTCTATCTGCCGGCAAATTTTAAGAATAAATTCTTTAAATAATGCAACCCTTTATGAATGCCATCCTCTAAGTTCCCTTCCTTTTTTTGCATTGTACATCTAAGCCTTTTGTAATATCGTCCAGCTTGTTTTTTCACATTGGAATATAAGCGAAATCGGGAAATTTACAATACATTCAATATTTGCATACTTTAAATAAAACCATTTTCCTTACATACTTAGAGATACAGATTTAAGAGATGCGTCTGGCAATGCAGCGAAAATAATTTAAATTGCATCCTACTTCAGCATATAAATTAGACATTTCTTTATATTTCTGGCAGTAGCTTAAACTACATCTCCGAATTTTGCAGTCGCACTACAAATAACTCGCTTTTCTAAAGTGCAGCCTACCTCATTGATATTCATAGAGAGTGTTACCTCTACATTTAAATGAAAAACATTTTAGCTTCGAGGAGATTTTAAGCCAGATATCGAGAAGAATTCAAGAAGAAGAATTCGAGAAGAATTTAGCATTTTGTTTAGGATATTTCTTTTGCCCCTACACAAAACTGATTAGCTGATGAGGTAATAGAAATTTTACTATAGGGTGTTTGAAAGTTAGTATTTTCAATAGGATGTTTTTTAAAATATAAAAACCTAATGATATTTTGTTTTGGAAAAAAAAATCGAATTTTAATTTTTTTTGTTAGCAAGAATTTAAATTGGCGTATAAGTTTTGTTGTGCTTACAACTGGGTATTTTTAAAATGCTCAAGATATTTATACGACTTCATCCTGACTAATCAAATAAGAGAGACGAATGTTAGACAAATCGTTTATTTACACCCATATATTAACAGCGGAGTAACTTGTTCTAATCTAGGTTAAATGTCTGCTATTTACACAATATTTAAAGAATGAAGGTCTATCTTGAACCAAGTTCGGGGAAACAATTCTCTATCTATTCGGAGAATTAACACAAGACGCTGACACAAGCATGTTAGTCCCGCACAGCTACCAAGGTACAGTGTCAAAAGCCATTCGTCCTCCCAAAAATAGTCTCCTTTTTTCAAAGCAAGAACAGTTCTTTATCTGGGTCCAAACTCACACATCCCAAAACACATCCTGTCTCAAGTTTAATTTAGTTTAGTTATTTTAACGTCCCGTTTAAAGCAATAAGAGGGCTGTTTTGGGACGGACCTTGTCATTTTGAACCAAGATCAGATGACGAGGACGACACCTGAAGTGGCACCCCACTCCACACCAGCGGGAGGACGTTTAGCCTGACAGATTTAATGTGCAAGAGGCCCCCCCTCACACGATGGTTCTTCGGTGGAATCGAGTCTCGAACCTGAAACCCTCCGGTTTCGAAGCCGAGCCCTTACCACCAGGCAACCGCGGCCCCATCCTGTCTCAAAGTGGTACAAAATAATAGAAGAAATGCAAGTAAGATTACATAGCCAAAACCAATATTGTCATTCATACATTTATAAAAAATTGTAAATTGTTATAAAAATATAGCACTTCAAAGAAACGCCTGGTAATTATGCGTCGACTCAATAATTTGAAATGAGCAATACAAAAATAAAAATCATTGCTTTTTTCATCATGCTTTTGCTTTTTGTAATGCTAAAAGGTATTGCGCAATGACCACTTGAAAATCTAAATCAAGACTTATAGCAATTTTTGTTAGACACCGGGTATAAACTAATACCCGTTCTAAAATTCTGACGGAAAACATGCATCGACATGCCGGAAAGAAAGAAGCAAAGAAATATCAAAGTGTAAAGATGAAACGCACTGAAAAACGACGATCCGATATTTTTTAATTTACTTACTCGTAGTATTGTGCTGTATAACATTAACTAAATACATAATTTTGGAAAAAAATCTCCAATGAAACTCTTCGATCACAGTTTGCACATTTACAATAGTACATTTCAAGTAAATGAATCATTCCCACATTATTATCTGTAATCTATAAAGGAATCTTAATATTTCCAATTGTCTAATTTTTTCCAACTTAGATGAGAAATAGTATATAAATTGAAAGGTGTAATGTTTTATTTTTCTTTTAAATTTCGAACAGAACTTGATTTAATTTAATACTGTTTGTGAATGATGACTTTTCTATTGTATATTTATCCGTTTAATAGGAAAAATACATGCCTATTATTAAATTTCAATATCAAATGATTATTATAACAACCAAATATTTTCAAATGCTAAATAAAAAAAATCTTTCATGACAGCGGTTTTTCAGATCTTATAACTAAAGTCAAGCATAATGAAGAATTATTTTTATGTTACTAAATCTTTTTTAGATTTTACTATAACTAAGCTTTAAGTACCAATCTACGCCTTTATATTGTTATTACACGGCCTCTTTTAAATTAAATCTTTATAACTTTGCCCAATATAAAAACAGATATCACAGGAAATATTGCTGATAGGAGACTTGTTTATTAAAAGATAGCATTTCTTGTAAATTATTATAAAATTGAAAGAAGCACAGTTTGGGAAAAATAAATTATAGCATTGAGCTTTCATTCTGAAAGATAATGTTTAAAACCTCGCATACTATCAATAAATTGCTTTGTAAGGAAATCGCTTATTCGAAAAATATTTATAAAGTGAAAAACTAAGTGGTACTTTGAATAGTTGCTGTATGATCGACATATATTCATGAATGAATAGAATTATATTAGATATGTTACGTGTAAGGTGAAATGCTTGCCTATTCAATCCGAAAGGACACAAAAAAGGGTAATAAAGCTTAGAATTCTATGATGTTGTAGTGTTTCAGCTTAGATATTCAATGATATTTTTCCCCGAAATTCCCCTTATTATTATATTCATAGTTGGTATATAACTTCAATATATGCTCTTAAATAAACTTCAGAAAATTAGAGAAGAATCTCAATATAGGTTCTTAAATAAACTTCAGAAAATTGGTAAAGAATCTCAATATATGCTCTTAAATATTTTGGAAATCATAAAAATATGAAAATATTGAATATTAATTTTAAGTAAAAAATGTTTTTTTTGGGGGGGAGGGGAAGGCGGGGGCTTATTTACAGCTTATGGCTGCTCGTTGTAAAATCTCATGTAGACTTTAAAAAAGATCTGCCCTTTTTAACTATGTGCCACTTTCTTTTTAAAATAAAACAAAATTCAATCTCTTGAGAATATCTTTTGAGTTTTACATTCTTCTATTCTGTAAATTCTTATGTATCCTTAAAAGGCATGTTCCTATTCGTCTCTAAGAAAGTCAACAGTTTGAGAAGTAAAGCTATTTTCGATCGTAAAAGCACTGTTTTTCAGAACAGATTCTGGCACTGCAGACGATTTTATTTTCTCTGAAATATCGGAAAACATCTTTTGAAATGGTTTGAAATAAAGTTTTGTAGTTAAGAATTCTATTCTGTTTTCTATATAAAATTTTGAAATTTATTATAACTTTATAAAAAATTATCCTTCCGTCGGTGAGTAAAATAAAATATCTTTTAAGAATTTCTCTAAAGAAATTGTATTGAAAATATAAGAAACACAGAGAGTGAACATGCAATTTAAGTAGCATTTTGTGAATGAAATCTCTCTTTATTCACCATTGCTCTGTCTTTTATTCGAAATAAAAATTTGTAATGATATAGAACAGAGGAGTCCAAACTTTTCGCGGCACGGGCCGGATCGAAATTAGATCCATGTTATACGGGCCACATGTATATACAAATTGAAAAATATCATTATGAGTAAAGTAGCATTAAATACTATTAATTAATACTATTTTATTGTAACTTGAAAATACAAAATACTAAACAAACAAAGCATAATTATATAATTATTTTATATAAATTGAAATATTTTCATGCAACTTCTAATGCGAATGATGAAACTGTTTTTTTTTTGTTGTTGTTGTTGAAGAATGTCTTTATAGTTGGGATCAAAATTTGTTACACCAATCATAAGCAATGACTGCAAATGATCATCAGATAAATTTGCTCTATATTTTGATTTGAGATGCTTCATTCGAGAAAAAGTTTGTCCGCACACGTAAGTAGTCCCAAACATTGAAATGAATTTACGAGCAAATTTCTTCAAATTTGGAAACTCTTTTGCATCTAAAAATTTATAAAAATCTATTAAGTTTTCTTCCTTGTATTTATCCTTGATTTGTTCGTTTGCTTGAAGATCAATAATTTCTATTTGAAGCTGGCTTGAAATTTCAGCAACGTTGCAATCAAATGGATTTTGGAACAGCCGAATTTCTTTTGAATTCATGTCCAAATCAGAAAATCGCTTTTGAAATTTTTCTTTTAAATCGGCGATAATCTTTTCTGCAAATGCATTTGGAAATTGTCCTTCAGTTTTTTTATTAAATTCGTCGCAGCACGGAAAATGCGTAAAATTACATTCAGTCACTTGACTTTCGAATAATTGTAGTTTTGTTCGAAATGCTTTAATTTGAGAGTATAAATCGCAAATTAAATTGTTTTTCCCTCGGAACTTCAAGGTATTTACGTGTGTCCCAACATCAGCAAAAAAAGCCAACTTCCAGAGCCATGCAGCATCCGATAAATGTGATTCAGGATGTTTTTTCTCTACAAGAAATAAATCAATTTCACTTCTAAGCTTAAAAAACTGTAATAGCACTTTCCCACAACTAAGCCATCGAACTTCAGTGTAATACGACAAGTCAACGTCTTATAACTCAACTTACAACGTCTCAAGTCTTATAACTTAACAGCGCGAATGACATTTGTGTTTGGTCAAGTACAACAACTCCGTTTTGTTGGCCACGTAGTTTTTCGATATACCTTTATGAAAATGAAAAGGTTTGGGTGAAAACATCATGTTTATGTTTTAAAACCCTCCGCGGGCCGGATAAAATCACTTGGCGGGCCGTAGTTTGGACACCTCTGATATAGAACATAGTGCAACAAATTTAAAAAAATTTCAATATAAGATTTTGTGCGGGAATATACGAGGAATGATAAAAAAAAGTTTACATGACGAAGAAAAAATGTTGTATTAACAATAGATACGAATAAAAATGAAATTAAGATACATATGTTGTGGTTCCTTCTCTACATAATTATCAAAACTGTTGAGCTGTTTCTCACACCACTGGACCAGTTTATTTAAACCCGTCTTGGTAATAATCAGATCTTAACATATTTAACCAGTTTTTTCACTGAACCTGTTTTTCGCTATTATTACGTAGAGCCCTATAAAATAAAACATCTAACATTTCAGTGCAAGATATTTGTCTATTCTTGAGTTGTAGGCATTACTATCCACATTAAACGATGAGATTGTTTATCTAATTTATTGACTTTTTAGGTTATTGAATTAGTAATTTGTTATTTTATTCGACTGAAAAATAAATTCAATCAGTATACAGAAATTAAAAACTATTTATATATTACGTAAGAAATGTGGAAGTGAAAATCTTACCGAGTTAATGATTGGGGGAAACTGAATGTTTTGATGTATAATTTAAATTTCTTCAGAGCGTTGTAAAACTGTTTTTCAGATAGTGCATTAGTTTTTCAGATATTTTTCACATTTTTGGTGTCTATCCAAAACGGCAGTTTTTTTAGCATTTTCCAACACTTGGTACGACTTTGATGCCCTTATCGAGTTGCGGCTAATTAATCTGAAACTATACAATGGTTACTTATCTATAGATGGTTAAGTCAATTTTTGGGTGCTATTAAACTCTTTGCTTCTATTGGCTGTTTCTTTATTATGTGAGAACAGAATGTTGTTTTGATTTGAGGTTTTTGTAGTCTCAATTGAGTCGGCAAATAATTGGCGGTTCATTGCTTTTGAGGCTTCCATTTTTCGCTCTTAGGGTTATTAAAAAATAATGCAGAAGGTTGTCACATTTGGCGATTTGTTACCAACTAAAGTTACAACTTGATTTCCAAATTATTCATTCTCTGAATTTTTACGAATTTTCTATATTAATTTAAGTCACAATCAGTTTCAACCTCTTTATATATATATATAAGCTAACCTAAACTTAATTGATTTCTTAATTTTTAGTTCAATTTAGCTCACATTAACTTCATTTTGAAAATTCTAGGAATATTCTCTAATTTTCTGATCTGATTCCCCGTTATCTCCTTTATTAATCCAAGAAAAGTTCCTTAGTCAGTGATTCCCACTGTGCGAGTGATTGATAACAGTTGCTGACCTAAACGAATAGTTTGACAAAAAGATCCTTCTGTTTCTCTTGCATTGAGAGTCACATATACCGAAATACCCATGATAAACTTAATATTCTATAGGCACTGTAAACTAGATTTTCCATATAAAATTAAACTATAAAATGCCTGGGACAGATTTTCGACAGCTCTCCCTATTTCGTCTGTTTGTTGTTCTGTATTGTGTGTTCGTCCTTCCTGCATTTATATAATCTTTCCTTACTTACTGCCCTTTCCTCCTTACTTACTCTTACTTACTGTAGAATGGTATTATTCGATTGTCAACAAACAAGAATACAAATTTCGGGTTGCTTCATTTATTGAATATATCAAAGGTGCAATTAATCCATTTCAACTTTAAGTAATTAATGGAGCTGCAAAATATTAATTAGAAATATATTATTATATTTGTGTCATATATTTGAATATGTAGTTTATTGTGACATGTAATCGACTTCATAATGAATGTACTAGACTTTTTAAAATTATAAGAAAGTAAGATAATTTTTTTAAGTAATTTTCATAACATTTACAAACAAAAGTTTGTATTTAATTTTATGTTTGAAAAAATAACTTAAAAATCAATACATACAGTAATACAAAACTATTGATTTTGGTGAAAAATATGCCCAACATCTAATAATATATTTTCAGAAATTCACATTCCGTAAATAAATATATAAATAAATATTTGATATCTTCCATTGTTTAAAAAAGGTAATTTGTGGAAAGCAAATATTTAATTTATCTTTTCTGCAATATATTATTCAATTTCTTCTGAAAAAATTTATGTTATGTGCTTCAATTATTAAGGGAAAGAAATAAAGAAAAATGCATGCGAAAAAAAATCATTTTTTACAATATAAAATTTACGTACTGTTTCTAAAGCCTTCCATTGCTCAGAAAATCCTCTATAGGCAATCTCGACTCTTTCAACAGACGTTTATTGAATATAAAGGGCGAAAAGAATAAACATGGTGACATTTTATTCCATCGATACCAATTTTCGTCAGCAGAGAGAGAACTTTTATGGCCAACATGGCTTTACAGATGTATATGCTTTACATAGAAGTTCCAAAGAAAGTACTGTGGAAAAACAAACAGGGATCATAGAGGAAAGTCACCTTCAGATATTTGATATGGGGAATAGCTGTAGTTCGTGAAATATATCCTGACGGATATAGCAAAGGGTACACAACTTTTCTTAAGTAGATTCTAGTATTGTTAGAAATTGACTGCCATTTTCATATTTTCTCTTGTAAGTTTATCATGTGAAAGCCAATAACTTCTGCAAGATATGTTTTGACACTATGAAATAGAGTTATGGATATTACCGGCATTCTTTATTATTTTTTGCTGCACTATTCGTTTAGTTTTAGACATGTTTAAATGCGTAACAATACTTTTTCTGTTCTGTTGTTACACAGGGTATCCTAAATTAAAATTACCCTATTCAGAGCTAAACCGCCGTAATTATTCATCTGACAATTCTGAAATTTTGGGTATGCTTTAATGAAATGATGGGGAAGACATTTTGCTAAAAAAATTTAGTTCCAAATGTCTCCACTAAAGGGAGTATTATCAACTATTTTATTATGAGAATTACACATTAGCTTAGAATTAATCAGACATGTTCGATATGATGATCACCATTGTCAGCTACCCTCTGAAATCTGAAAATGACATGCTCAATATTAGAACGTAGTGTCTACGTTGTAATATTGAACACTTGGCGGCAAATACTGGATTTAAGATCAGGCAACATTTTCGGGTTGTCACTGCTAACCAGATCTTTCAAATATCCCCAGAACCAAAAATCGCATAGATTAAGGTCTGGGGATCGGGCAGGCCAAGCATTATTAAAGGGGCGGCTTATTACTCTTTCTTCTGTAGGATGTATTTTCAGAATATTTTTTACACAATTTGCAGTGTGTAGAGTCACACCATCCTGTATAAAAGGCGTTCGGTCGAAACACTGGCATGATTATAGAGCCGAAACAACTGCATTCTCCAACATCGATGCATATCACTATTTCGTGATAGTGCATGTCACTGCATCTGATGGAATTTGTTACTCGAAGAAGTACGGCTCCAGAATAGAAGAAGCATTAAATCCACACCATACCATTACTTTCGGTGAATGTAACGGCATATCTAGGGTAGAGTGGTGATGTTCTGTAGCCAAAATTCGACTGTTATGCGTATTCACCGACCGTCTAAATGGAAATGAGCTTCATCGGACCACAAAATGTTCCAGGGACATTCAGAATCGACCTCATATCTAGCCAGAAACTGCAGTGAAAACGTTAATAGCGCGTCAAAGTCTTGTGGATACAGCTGATGAACAAGTGAGATTTTGTATGGATAATATCGTAGGATATTCCTGAGAATCCTATGCACAGTGGAACGTGACCTATCCAACACTATTGCGACATGGCGAACACTACTTTTAGCCATGAAGTTTGATGTTTTGTCCTCTTTCACTTGAAGTGTAACCTCCTGAGCGACTTCGGAAGGAATTGATCTTCTTCCTCTTCCAGGACGAATACTCAACGACTCTGTTTCTTTAAATTTCGTAATAATTTTCTTTAATTCTTGAGACGTCATTGGATCTATTCGAAGATCCTTCAAAGTCCGAAACTTCCTTAATACTCCTTGTGCTTAATCGTGGTTTTCCTAAAACAATTTGACTAATAAAGAGTGAGATAGCAAACCTGAAAGTTATTTTGAGTCGCGAACACACTCGCATGAAATTTTCAAAGAATGCATGCCATTTTATACTGGCTAGCTGTTAAGTGACGTTGCAACATTTGCGTATGCTCTAGTTTTAAATCTTTGGTTCATTGGTTGGTTGAAGTAACGTCCATTAGAACTCCGCATTGGGTTATTGGTGACGGTTCTGAATCTATCGCGTAGGACAGACCTGGTTTACATGAATACACCCTCTAGTGGTGACATTTGGAACTAACTTCTTTCTAGCAAAATGTCTTTCCCATCCCTTTATTAAGGCGTACACAAAATTTCAGAATTTTCGGCTGTATAGTTACGGCGGTATGTAGCTGATGGTCACCTTGAGTGAAATTTGTAAGTTGTTATAGTAAACAATTTTATTGGTATTTGGTGTTTTGTTATGTATTGTTTCCATTGGTAGTTATGCATTCTTTCTCTACATATTACGCTCTTGCAGCTTCAGGATTTCGCCTAACGACGTTTTTAGGTACTAAATTTCTTGTCTTGATAAATAATAACAGCATACTTTAATATATATGGTGGCCGAATTTTGTTACATCTTATCCAGTACTTTTTACGCTACAGGACACTGAATCTTCTGTTTTTTCTTGATTACTCTATACTTTAGATATCAAGTGTTGTTTGGCCATAACAACTTTATTTATTGACCAAATTTATTAAAGTGATGATTTTGGCAACATTTTTCTATCGCAGCTAGATCCTTTTATTACATATCAGATTTTATTCGTGAATAAATACAAAGATATCGTAAAGCAGATTTTGGGAAAAAATATCTTTTATTTGATTCATTAATTACTTTTCACCAAAAATGATAATTAGGCTTAGAATGATATATTCTGCTGCTAAAAGAATGTTAATAAAATAACACCAGACGCTTTCCCTGTTTTATTAAAAAGATTACAAACAGAGATTTATCTTACAATTCAATAATGTATATCAAGGAGTTTGAAACTTCCCTTTTTGAAATTCCTATCCTCCTGTTTTCATTTTATCCTCTATTCTTCATTATGATGAAAGAATTTCTATATTCTGGTGTTATAAAATCTTTAACCAGAAACATTTTGCATTATTCTTAGCATAATTCGACCATGATGTCTGAAACGTCTTTTGTCAGAATTTTTGTTTCTATGACTTCCACAATGTTATAGATAGACTTCCAATTGGATCTTTTAATTTTAAATTTCAATAAGAAACGTTTTCACATGAATAAAATGAGGCCATGTTATTTTTTTTTGTTTTGTCTTACACAGATCGTTTACAGCAAACGCATTTCTCTTAAAAGAAAGAATGAAAGATTTGTAATATTTGTAACATTTCTGTTAGCTCATATGTAGTTAATCCTTTCGCTTTTTCGGATATGAAAGTCCTAATGAACTGATGCTTGAACAGACTGGTTCTAAGTTGTGTTTTTTCACCTTGTTGAGGTCTATCCTCTACAATTAGCATTTTTTAACTGGAGAAGGTATATATAAAGTTTGGCTGAATCTTCTACATACCATCCTTATCATTCCATGGCCCCTTTTAGTTCTCAGCTAAAAACTCAGCATTTTTGTGACATACAGTTCCATAGCTCATAACAAATTATGGTCATGACCCGGAAGTTGCGTTTTAACTATGTTCTCTATTAATAAAAATTGGCTTGCTCTTTCGTATTGCTCAATTATTTATTTCCGTTCATGTTTTTATTATAGGACAGCAATTCGCCCATCTGTAAAACGTCACCCATTGCAATATTTATCCCAACATTGACAGCATATATATTTTGAATAATCACAACTTCTGCTAAGGTTGCCCTTTACAATTTGACATTTTAAATTGAAAATAGTGAAGAATCGTTGTACCATAAATATTAGAGAATGTGCATGTGTTTGTTTGGCGATTGGACTACATTCTAAAATATAAACTCTAAAAATTCAATTCATGACCACAACAAAATGCTGCTCATCGCAATATTTATTCCAACAATGTCAACGTATGCATTTTCTTTAAGCACTGTTACGGTTACCCCTCGAGAATTAGCCAAGCGGAGGTAGTGAAGAATCACTGTACCATGAAGATAAGTGAATTTGCAGCTGTTTAAGTGACGATTGGGCTCTGGTCCCAAATTTAAACTCTTAGGCAGAGTTCAAATAGACACATCTGTAAAACGTTGAGCATTTAATCTGCGTATGATCTTGCAGATAACTTATCTGAGCGATTCAATGTGCGTAATTTATGTAATCACATCTTCAATCCAATTACTCTAAAAAACTTTATGCTTTTGAGCGGAATGAAGGAAAATTTATTAAACCACATAAAATGCAGCTAATTAAAGAATAGAAATTAGATCTTCCCCAATTTTTTTTAACTTAGTGAAGGAAAAATTCTAAGTGCGCAATTACTATGTAGAATTGTAACTGATTATTTTTATTGCATAAGTTTATACTCCAGTTGTCAGAATAATATTCAAAACAAATTTAATTTTATTTGGTTAAATTATTTTTCGAATCCAATTTCAAACCCACGTTAACTGACAATCGTTCATTATAATGCAATACATATCGCATTGCTGCGTTAAATTTTCAACGTATTTATCATGCACTGAAAACTTCTAAATGTCTATTAGTAACACCTGATAAATATTCATGAAAATATTTGATACCAGATGTTTGTTTTTTAAATTAGAATATCACCATAATACTGGCAGTAATTATTCGAATTTAAAATTCCAAAGTTTTAATTCGTCTCAAATAAAGATTCTCGAATGAGATGAGCCACAAAAGTTATTCAAAGATTCCTATTTAAAACTGAACATTCAGATATGTAAATGATTTCACCGAGCAATTTTAATCCTTTAGACAACGGCGGAATTGAATTTTTCATTAATTAGAAACACGATGAGATTTAAATATGAACGAAAATTTTCTGTTCAAGCGAGAATAGCTTAAATTGTTCCACAAACTGAAAATATTATCATTATTTATTTATGCCGGTTTGCCCTTTCCATTGTTGCCACTCATCAAGTTTTAATTATTTCGCCTCAAGAGATTATTTTCGATTTCGTGATATGGATACGGAAATCGTTTGTCGACTCACCATGATTCAATGGAAACAATATTCTTATAATATGACATATATTTTTAATTAAAATGAAATAATATTTTTAAGATGATTTGAAATTATATGGTGAAATCAAGGGAAAAAAATTGTAAATGTCGAAGAATAAAAATTTTCAGACATACGGAATTACCATTATTTGCCTAAACTTCTTCATATAATCGGAGCTTATATTACTATAATTTTCTTAATTTTTGCAATCATCTAAGTTACTTAATTCTCAAAATTAATTAGTGTGACATAATATTAATCGTTTTATTTTATTTCGCAAAATTGAATAAAGCTTGGAACAATAAATTTTGATACTTAAATTGATGTTTAGAATAAGTCAATTCTTTTTATTAAATGGAAACAATATTCTTTTACAAGGACATTTGCTTTTAATTAAAGCGAAATAATATTTTTAAGATGATTTGAAAGGAGTCAAGGAAAAAAATTGTAAATAACGAAGAATAAAATTTGTTAGATGGAATTTCCCTCATTTGCCTAAACATTTTCAGATGCAATCGAAGCTTATATTGCTATAATTTACTTAATTTTGGCAATCATCTAAGTTATTTAACACATAAATCTAATTAGTATCACTTGATATTTTTATTTTATTTTGTTTTGCAAAATTGAATTAAGATTTGAACAATAAATTTTGTTTCTTGATTTGATGTTTAGTGGAGTTTAAGACCATTTAACTAAAAGAAACTTGAATTATACATTTTTCCCAATTAATTCACCCCCTAAATTTCACCACTATCCTCTGCAATGAAACTACTTTTTAATATTTAGAATGAATATGTAATGTGTATGATACTAAATACACAGGTTGATTATGGTTAAAGTTTGTTTCAAAACGCTCTAGAAATAGAACCTCTTATGAGAATGAAGTCGAATTTGATCGGCTTGTTATCGAAGAAGTCGGAAAGCGCAAAAACAACAAAATATTACTTTCAAATTTTAGTAACAGATGATGCTGTAAGCTGAAGATGTTAATTAAAATACTTTCGTGCACACGACACATTTCATTGTTATAAAATCGCCAGGAATATGGTTGTTCCTCATTTTGCATCCCAGACGCTCGCCAGGAGTGTCTCATTGCAGGACCACGCTATGCTGGTAATGCTATATTACAAGAACGACGATTGTGCAAGAGTAGCTCTGCAAAACCTCAGGACATTGAAGGGTATAAACGAAAGTGTTGGTCTGAAGAAAATGATGCAAAAATTCTAAACGATAGGTTTGTTTGATGTACAATCTGGTAAAGGGAGAAGACGTGTGCATTTGACGCTAGTCGAAGAAGTGGCTACAGTATTACAGAAGGGGTCGGTCGGTGGTGTACAACCACTCAGTGCACAAGGAATTGCCCGAACACAGGACATGCCTACGAGCACGGTGAGGAAAACTGTACGAAACGTCCTGAAATGCTATCTGTACAAAATTGGCCATGCGTAGGAGTTGCTCTCACCTGAACTGCACAAGGAAGATGTTTGCGTCAAAATTTTTTTGCTCGCATGGAAGTGAATAATTAAAACTTTTATGGACAAATAAATATCATTTCCATCTGACAGGGAACGTCAATACCCAGAATTGTCGAATATAGGCAACAGAAAATCCACTGGCAACTCACCCGTACCATTTCATCCTGAAAAAGTCACTATGTGGTGCGCCGTTACGGCATCATTCATTTTACAACCGATTTTTTTCGAGCAGACAGGTGCTTCCAATCCTGTTACCACAACTGTCACTGCTTCGCTTTTGTGTAACCACGTCATTCCAGCTCTGCAACAGCGTGATTGTGTGGATGAATTTTGTTTATGCAAGATGGCGCTCCTCCACACATTGCACATCCCGTGACGCCGCTGCTAAAGCGCCATTTTGGAAATGCACGAATTATCAGCCGTCATTTCTCTATAACCTGGCCATACCGATTACCTGATCTTACTTCGTGTTACTTCTGACTGTGGGGTTATCTGATAGTTGTTGTGTTTTGTGCTCCAATTGCAAATGTAGTGGAATTAAAGGCACGCATTTCGCAACACATTCCGAAAGTCACCCAGGACACACTGCGATCCGTTGTAAAAAACATGCTGTTTGTTGCTTTTAACTTGTTGCATACAACGGTGGACACCATACTGAACATGTTTTGCGGCAGTCTCGTGATATTTTCTAACTTCTTTGATGAATGGTTCATATGCGGCATTTCGCCGGAAAACTCTTGAAATTGGTTTGTCCCTCCCGATGTGATATGGGCAGTCATGGAAATAAAAATACTCAACAATTCTAATTTGTCAATGCGTTTTAATGCGTAACTTACACCTTAGCCGTTATTTTGCGAATCATTTCTCATTTCTTGTCCTGATTCTGCCGCTTACAGATCCATCTGTTGCTAAAATTTGAAACTAAATTTCTTAGTATGCCATATGCGTTCCAACTTCTTCAATAACATGCCGTTCAAATTTGGCGTCATTCTCATTAGTATTTCTTTTTTAATAGAGTTTTGAAATTTAAACTTTAATTATAATCCCCCTGTACACATGTGTATGATATTTACTACTTTGTTTGCAAATTGCTTACCTTTAAAAAGTCAGATTTTTCAAGAAAAGAAAAAGTTATATAAAGCGGGTTTCAAAAAACGCGGACAAAATGACGCGGTGAGTCTGTCGTACAACAAGGATCAAAACTCGTACAGGAACAGAGGATCGCAACTGCTATTCGGAGCCTCTTCAAGGCGTCTAAAATAATACGTAATACAAAGGGAAGGATCTAAACCATTTCAGATCATTTTATTGATAACTCACTAACATGCAACTAATGCACGCCAAATGTTGAGCCAAGAGGCTCAAAGCTTTTGCCAGATGCCTACAGATACACCTGGCATCTGCCCTGCATGGAGCGGCGCACCTTCAGAAATATACTAGGTGTATATCAAACGCATCCTCTTGCCATGGCACTTTCTACAGCAAATCGTAACTGATCAGTTGTGGTGCTTCGCATATGAGGCATGTCGAAGTACTTTAAGTCATTCGACGCCTGCACGATGCCTCATACTTTATAAGAAGCCTCAAAATCAGAAATCTCACTCACATGAAACATGAAAACGTCTACAAACATTTCATACCTAAAGCTATGTTGCAAAGCTTCCTCATCTTCGCAAGCATGCAGATTTGAACATTTGTTCCCTAGAGCTCAGATTTTCAAGTATTTTTTTCATTTTATTACTCCTAATTTTTGTTTTAGATTGTGAATGTTGTTTCTGTATTCCGTACTGGCCGTTTATTGTATTAAATTAAATGATGTTCCAGAAAAGGAGCCCTCTGGTGAACATTTGGAACCAAAAAAATATTTTCCTTTGAAACTTCGGCAGTTTATCTCGTGTACATTTTATATACCAAATTTAGCATATAATTTATATACTGTATTATTCTTAAATTAAAAAAGGTTAGTTTTAATGTAAATAGAAAAAAATCGTGCATTTCATTTAATAACAATCAAAACGACAAAAAGTGTGAATTCTATCTGAATAATAGTTACAGAAATAATGGTTTTCTTATTGATTGATATTGATAGTTTAGATATTTATTGGGAGTTATGAAATAGCTTCAACGAGAATTTTGAGTAATTTTGTAAAACCGTTCCACTAGTAGCAGTCTATCAAGTCGCAAAAGTACGTTTTACGTAAATTTCTACAATTTTCAAAATATCGTCGACTTTATTGGCAGCTCTAAAGTGCAAATTTACATTTCTGCCCGACAATAATATCTTACCACAAAGGATGTACTCTGATTATTTCGAAAGTATAATTGTAAACAATACTTGTTTTCGCTGTGGTAAGAGGCTTTAAGTAGTAAAGTAGGCTATATAAAATTTCATGATTTTTTTTAAAGAATCAGTCTTTTTAATCTGAAAAACCTCTTAAATCTAGTGCTTCATGAAGGATATCGCATGCAATCATATAATATCATTAGATTCCACTCAATCAAATCCCTTTTGGAGATAAATTTATGACTAAAATGTTTTTTATTTATTAAGTCAAAAACACTGAAGCTTTTCAGTCATGGTGATCGATATTTTGTGTAATATTGACTTCTATGTAAATTTAAAAAATAAAAAACGAAGTTATGCTAGGGATGATAAAAGAAATCATTAGTACAGAAGTTATAACTATAACTTTTAACTTCGATTGTTCGACAAATGAACATGAAACGTGTTCATGACAGCAAACTTATAATGAAATAGTTAAATTTTTTTTCTTGCTGTAATTTTAATGTGACAATAATGGTTTCAATGATTCTCTAGGCGATATCTCTAAAACCGGACAAATACTTTAATTCAGATTGTTTTAAAAGGCATCCACTTCTTTGAAAAAGGGATCTTCCTTGTTTAACATGAATTAACGAACATATACGAATAACGAATTACAGTTATAATTAAAGAATAAATGAAAGGGGAATAGATGCTATTAGGAAAATGAATAATGTTTCGACAAGAAAATGATCCATAAATGTCAGAATAAATCAATTAAATATCGCCAAAGGAAAATGAATCGTGTTTCACTGCATAAAAACTTGCCTATATTGGAAAAACAAAAATAAACGAATATTCTAAAAGAGAATTAATAGTGGTAGGAAAATAAAGAGTACTATTAAATATTTCGATAAGAAAATGTTACGAAAATCTCAGAATGAATCAAATAAACCTTGCCAAAGAGAAAAAAGAATCGTTGTTCTTTGAATAAAAACGCCTTTTTATTGGATACACCGAAATAAAAGAATATTCTAAAGAAAAAAATTCGCATTGGTGTGAAAATGAAGAGTACTATTAAGTGAATAGAGAAGAAAATATTACATAAAACACAGGAGGAATCAAGTGAACATCACCAAAGAAAAAACGAATCGTTGTACTCTGCATAAACACTTATTTTCATTGGATATATAAAGATAAACGAATAGTATGAACTAAAATTCGTATTAGCTTGAGAATGAAGAACACTATTAAGTGTTTCGACAAGAAAATGTTTCTTAAACCACAGAATGAATCCAATAAGCATCGACAAGCAAACAAAATGAAGCATTATTTTTTGAAAGAGTGTTTCTTTTTATTTGAGACATAAAAATAAACGAATATTTTAAAGAATTTATATTGTAAAAAAAAAGGGTTATTAAGTGTTTCCGACAAGAAAATGTTCCATGTATCGCAGAAATAATCAGGTAAACAAAGTCAAGAAGAAAATGATTTTTTTCTTTGCATAGAAACTTACTTTTGTCTGATAATTTTGAAATTAAACATGTCCTCTAAAGAAAAATTAATCTTGGCGAGAAAATGAAGAGCACTGTAAAGTGTTTTAGCAAGAAAAGCTCCCATACATTGCAGCATAAGCCAAGTAAACGTCGCCACGAGCAAGCATGGCTTAAGATTACCATGGATATTTTTGGAATGACTAATCATGCGAAGTATTCAGCAACTCAAATTTTTACCAGCGGCCTTTGTTCAATAAGTGGTTTCCTGATGCATGCATCGTCTATATACAGTATTGCATTACTTGGTTTGGACAGCAGCCTATCAATGAAAAGAAATATGCCCGATGTTATAGAAATTTTTCTCACTGTACTTATATGGTACACGATTCATCTTCAATTCAACAAATTCGATGCCTTTTATTCTTGTTTAAGAAGTATGCCAAATAGGCTTCTCCTTTTTACAAACAAAGAGAAAATAATCGTTAATGCAGTTATATTAATAGCTTTTTCATTACCTATAATCCTCTCGGTTCCCATAATATTTGCTACATATAAGAATCGTACTGAAAAAAGTAGTGCAATTTTGGCCTCTTGGTTATTCATTTGTAAGTTATAGTGGTTTGGAATATCTGCTTCTTTTAGTCTGCATGGTATTTTATGTTTTTTCCAAGTTACTGTTAATTATTTATGCAACGTTTAGCTATAGATTGTCAAAAAGTATTCGGATTCAACAAGAAATCTTGAAGAATGACATAAGAGCTTATTCCCTTGCTGTGGAATTTAAGATGTACTACAAAATCATGAACTGTTGTAAGTTATTTAATAATTACAGCAAAATTACCATTCTACTGCTGATTTTGCATTTGTGTAACCTATTATGCAAAGCTGTATCTCTTGCTTTACGGACAAAATCTATTTCAACCGCTTCTCAAGATGTCATGGCTGTCCAATCTTTTCTCGCAATAGTTATATGAATGTCTGTCACAGCTGTTTTTCTCGACTTCATGTCTGGAATACCCACTGCAATGACTGAAGTCAAAACAGACAAAAGTTTGATTTTAACCATATTTGGTATAACTTTTAGTTTTTGCATTTTAATATTGCAGTTAAAACCAATTGATTTGGACACCATGAACTAGCAGTCTTCTGTTTATTTCATACTAGCTGCCTTTGGCGGCCAGCTAGTTCGCCATGAGTAAAGCGTTCTAAAATTTTCAATTAAATCACATATTCATTAGCCTTGAAGTAATTCCGGGCATTGATTGGCCTGAAATTAATATTTTCTTTAAGATGATGGACGGAAAGTTCTAAAAGTACACTTTTTCCTAATAATATTCTTTAATTTTATAAATAAGTCAGTTTCAACTATCAGTTATGCTTCCAAAATATTAAAAATGTTTTTTTCGTTGATGTTGCCAAAACATTAAATATTTTTTAAAGAAAGCGAGAAAGGGAAAAAGTATTGATTTAATGATACAGATATTGCAAACGATTACATAAATATGCCAATAAGTCTGGATTTCAATGCATATCCTGTCTAAATTCCATCAGGTTTACCGTAAATAAAGAAGATTTATTGAGTTAATGATATAGATATTGCAAACGATTATAGAAACTTTTGCTTTGCATTTATTTTTTAAAGAAAATATCACATTTTATATTTCTTTTATTTTATCCAGTCACGTGCTAAAAGTTGTATTTCTTTAGATTTGAGTTACGATGATAGTTTTTGTTTGAACTTCCGTCATTGATTTCTTTCCTTTTTATACAGAAAAAAACGTTAATGTAGTGGAATTAAAGGCACGCATTTCGCAACACATTCCGAAAGTCACCCAGGACACACTGCGATCCGTTGTAAAAAACATGCTGTTTGTTGCTTTTAACTTGTTGCATACAACGGTGGACACCATACTGAACATGTTTTGCTTCAGTCTCGTGATATTTTCTAACTTCTTTGATAAATGGTTCATATGCGGCATTTCGCCGGAAAACTCTTGAAATTGGTTTGTCCCTCCCGATGTTAAAAAACGTTAAATTATTTCTTTAAAAATTCGCTAAAATTAGAAGCTTAAGTTATACATTAAAACACTGCTACCATTAGAAGGCTCATTTTTTAATCTTTAAATTGATGTTAAAATCATGTTTATGCGATCATATTTTCGGAAGCTATAGCGGAAAAACGTCGAAATTCGAAAAAAGGGCTTCGAGGTGCACATTCCGAACATCGAAGGTATACATGTACCAAATTTGGTAGCTGTAGGTCCAACGGTCTTGCCTGTAGAGTGCCAACACACACACACATTGAGCTTTATTATAAGTATATAGATGAAGAAAATATCAATTTATTACAATCTTCTCACCATATCTACTGATAAAATTTGTTACTCTCTTCTCGTCATATCAGCTGCTGACATCTCTTCTCACCATATCCTATTAAGATATCGTCAGTCTTGTCTCATGATATCTACTGATAATTTTTCCTGATTAGATTAGACACCCTTTTATCATAATATCTACTGATGCTTTTTCCTAATAAGATTAGATACTCTTTTATCATAATATCTATTGATACATTTTCCTGGTAAGATTTGATACCCTCTTCTCATCATATCTACTGTAATGACCTAATATTGACTTATCAAATAAGAGAGGGAAATTTCAGACAATTCGTTTATTTACAGCCATATATTTACAAAAGAACAACTTGTTCTAATCTAGGTTAAATATTTGCCATTTATATAACATTTGAAGGTTGAAGATCCATTCTTGAAAAGAGTTCGGGGAACCAGTTCTCCATCTATTCTGAGAATTAATACAACATGACACTAACACAAGGACGTTAGTCGGCACAGCTAACAGGGTGGATCGTCAAACTCCACCTTCTACCACCCCCAAAATGGTCTTCTTTTTTCAAATCAAGACTAGCTTTTTATCTTGATTCGAACTCTGCTTCCTCAATTTCCATTCGTCAGCTTTCCCTCGGCCGATCACCCAGTCAAAATTTCACTCATTCGTTTCGCCAGTCTTTCGAGACGTGCGACTGTCCATCAATTACGCGTCCTAGCATGTGAGTGTTCTGGAACACATGCCAATGATATTTCTGCACAAATGGCCCTCATGGCATTCAGATGATGGTCACTCCTTTCCTTTGAAGAAGTTTTTTTTTTTACCAACAATGAATTTCATGGGTGCTCTAATAACCAGAAGAGAACCAGTCGGCAATAAGGAGATTCCCTCTCTCGAGATCTGGAGGGATTTTAACAATGGAGGTCATTAACAAGTCGTGAGCAGTTGTCTGGAAATCAAGCTTGTTGCGATTGGTACAAGGGAAAGGTACACTACCGATTTAACCACAATGAATGTGGAAAATACTCTATTATTTTGATATTTCCCCAACATTTGGTCATATATTTTCTTCTCTTTCATTAATTCTAAAGTTTATACAACTAAAATAAATATAAGACATACATATGAAATATAGAGTGAAGTAAAGTTATTGCTTCAACCTTTTTAGATTGAAATTTCTTAGACCACTATGTAGATTTCTCTCTATGCCTCTGACTTGACATTCATTCTTTTCTCTTTTAAAGCTTGCTCGAATGTCGAACTTCCTTTCTTAACTTGTCATAATAGAACCGATTGTGAATTTTGTTACCTGGAATTTGAAATTCACAGCATTAAACAACCGAAATAATTTGATTCTTCTAGAATATCAATGAGTGTTCGGCTTTGAAAATGCTGCCATGGAAAGTAAACTAATAAATATGTGCATATTTATCCATGTCGTATTCACCTAAAATTGAAATTTGTCGCCTGATATAAGCTTAAAAGAAAATATCTCACACATATTGGGGGAAGTTTCACTAAAGAATTTATTCAAAGCACATATTTTGGGAAGAATTTTCCGGCAACAGCTTATTATTCAAAATCAGAAATTTTGCCTATTTCAATTTCTGTTTTAAAATGTTGGATCTAATAAGCTATGGATTGGAAGATGTGTTTTTTGCACTTTCCAGAATAAAATTTTCCTACCCATGTTTGAAAAACTCTGTGAAATGCAAGATATTAAAGTTTCTATTTGGGAAATGAGCATACTGTTACTGATTACCGGATTCCTTTTGTGGTGAGTGTTTGGTGCGAAAACACAATCATCGGGGCTAAGACATGAAAACGGACACGTTTATTAACACGAAGATGAGGCAGCACAGAAATATTTACATCAGATACAAACACACAGCAGCATACCACGACAACAATAGCCCATAAGTAGTAATCGACCTCAGCATACAAAGCGGCAAGATAGAATCTAACAGTTCCACAGAGCTTTACGATCTCATCAGAAGGCAGAAACACTCCTTTATTTCTTCTCGTTTTAGTACTGACTCCTTTATCTCTTCTCGTTTTAGTAC
>JAPMOQ010058353.1:27797-43398 GCA_026543055.1 Argiope trifasciata | reverse complement strand
TGACTCCTTTATCTCTTCTCGTTTTAGTACTGACTCCTTTATCTCTTCACGTAATAGCCGACTGATTACTTCATGCAACTAGCTTCTCGACACGACACGCCACTGCCACCGCCCTTATTACTGCAATTACCAGCAGCTTGAGACTGCCATCCTTTTATAGTTTCCAGGAAGTGGGCGGAGAATTTTCAAGACCAATCAGGGCAAATACGAATGTACATCCGTACATTAGCATACATTTGACTGGTTATTGATGCTTTTATTGATCCGTACGAATCCTATTGAACGGATCAATAAAATTCCAGATGTTTCCAGCATTTTAAATACTGTTGACAAAGTCGCCAAGTTTGTCACCAGGATCTGAGTTCACTGGCTCGGCATCCGGCAATATCCAATACAAATGACAGCAAATCAGTATGTTCAGTGATAAAAGCAACCAGGCGAAGAAGTTGCATAACAAATTTGTAACTATATTAATTAAAACACCGTTATCATGAAATCTGCATGACAAAAAGGATATCCAGAAAATGCAGTACTCATTAAAGTATTTCTGAAATGAAATCTATGGAACATATGAGAAACGGGCGGCTTAGAAGGCGCATCCAAATGTGCATTCGTACATTAGGATGCGCCTGACTGGTTATTGATACGTTTAATGGTCCTTACGAATCCTAATATACGGATAAATTCCCGTTGTTTCCAGCATTATAAATACCTTTGACAAAGTCGCCAAATGTCGCCAATCTTATCACGGGGCTCTGTATTCACTGGCTTTGCATCCAATACAAATGACTGCAAATCAGTGTTTCCAGTGATAAATGCAATCAGGCGAGGAAGTTGCATACTACATTTGAAACAATATTAATTGTGAACTAAAACATCGTTATCATAATTTCTACATGACAAAAAAGGGTACTTTTCCATTATACCGGCGCAAACCTCGCCAAACCGACTTTTTGGCAACTTTGGTGCAGGCGACAAAATGGCGTGATTTTCTTTAAAAATGTATTGGCAAAAGGTTACCGGGGGCGATAATCCGTTTGGCGTTGGTTGCCTCATTATTGGCGATTTTTCGGCTGAGTCGGTATAATGGAAAAGTACTCAAAAAAGGATATCCAGAGAATGCAGTATTGATTAAAGTATTTCTGAAATGTAATCTATGGAACATATTAGACAATACATACAACATATTAGAACATAAAAATCAATCACTATGTCAGTGTTTCTCAACCTTTTAGTATTCACGACCCAATTTTCAATCATAATTTTCATCGCCCCCCCCCTTCCCCACCGCATACAATAAAATGAATACAATAATAATGTATTTTGAGTATTTTGGCGCTAAATTTACACTACAACCTTAATTTCAAACTTTACAAATTACCAAGAATACGGAAGTTTATTGACATTTTGCAACACCGATCCTCAGCATTGAAAAAAACAAGAATCCTGTGCCTTTTTAATGCTCTTTTATTGCGCCATGTCGGGCATTCTCACGGTTTCGCGAGATTTCGGTTTGTCTGGAATTTGTCTATTCATCTTAAAAGTTAAGTTAGAAGCGAGCGCAGATGTGAACAAATATTTTCTCATATGGAGAAGGAGAAAGTTCTATGACACCAATTTCACTTCCAGACAATCTCATTCGAGTCGATCCTTCTATCGCTATTGAATCTATTCTGAATGTGCATGTTATATATATTTTCGTGTAATTGCAATTCACCGTATTAAATATTCACGGCAGCAGACTTATGCAGAATCATGGATAAATTTTTAAGCGGGCGTAAGCGAGCATTAGACGATAGACAAGCATCAACAAGTACACAGACGAGCGTGATTCCGAAAATAAAATCAAGAAAATATTTTCAAGAATACTTAAATTTTGGGTTCACAAGTACTGAAGTAAATGAAGAAGAAAGGCCCCTGTGTATTATTTGCTCAAAAATGTTGGCGGCAGACAACATGAAACCTAATAAACTTAAACGACATTTGGAAACGCTTCATAGTGAGTACGTAAACAAACCCAGAGAATTCTTCGAATTAAAATTAAAATCATATGAAAAGCAAAAATCATTGTTGAAAAAAACTTTGTCTGTGAATGAAAAAGCTTTAATTGCCTCTTACAAAGTTTCATATTAATTAGCCAGATGTAAAACGTCTCACACCATTGGTGAAGAGCTTATTTTGCCAGCCGCAATTGAGATTTTAGAAATTATGTTTGCAGATAATTTTGCAAAATAATTGCAGTCAATACCTCTTTCAAATGATACTGTTGCCTATCGAATTGCTGATATAGCTGAAGGTGTAGAGTGTCAGCTTTAGTCGAAGTTACGTGACAATTTTTTTTCAATACAACTCGATGAGTCAACAGATAGTAATAAAGATCCTCATTTCATTGCCTATGTTAGATTTTGTGATGATTTGTGAGTAGTAGAAGAATTACTTTTCAGCGAACCAATAGAATTCAAAGCAACAGCATTCGCATTATTTACTATCTTAAATGATTTTATGAACGAGGCAAACATAAAATGGAAAAATTGCGTCGGAATATGCACCGATGGTGCTCGTTCTATGTCCGGAAGATTCCAAAGTATTCAAGCACTTGTGAAACAAAAATCACCAGAGTGCGTCTGTTCTCATTGCATGATCCACAGAGAAGCTTTGGCTTCCAAAGAAATGAGTCCTGGTTTGAATATTGTGTTAACTACGGTTGTAAAAGTAGTAAATTATATAAAAATGAGACCTCTGAAATCAAGAATCTTTTCCGAACTTTGTAAAGACATGTGTGCAGTACATTCAGCGTTACTATTTTATTGTGATTCAAGATGATTATCACGGGGGAAATTTTTGTAACGTGTTAACGAATTAAGAGAAGAAATCGCCATTTTCCTAGAAGAGGAAAACAGACCAAAAGCTGAGAATTTCTGCGATAGTTTATTTGTAATGAAATTGAGCTACATGGTCGACATATTCGAAAAATTAAATAACTTGAGTTTTCAACTGCAAGGAGCAAATACACATATATTGGATACGAGTGATAAAGTTAATGTTTTTTGTAGGAAATTGGAATTGTGGATCAGAAATTTAAAGCAATAAAACTTAACAATGTTTGTAAATTTGAAGGATTGCATTAAAACTTACAAGGCTGAAGAACAACATGTAAAAGTTGTTTTTGTAAACATTGAAAATCATTTAGCAATGCTAACAAAGAATTTTAAAAAGAATTTTTTGCTGATGACAAACTGATAACAAGTTGCAAGTGGGTGAGGGATCCATTTCAAAATGCTCTCGAAGGACTCTCAATTGATGAGGAAGAAACCTTCATAGACTTCACGGCAAGCGGGGAAACCAAAAGACAATTTAGTGATAAATCACTCTTTGAATTTTAGGCAGGAGTGGATGATGAGTTTTCTGCACTAAAAACAAAGGCATTTCGCATTCTACTACCATTTTCAATATCTTACCTTTGTGAAACTGGATTTTATGTGGTGGCTTCTTTGAAGACGAAATAAATATCTCAACTAAATATAGAAAAAGAACTGAGAGTGTATTTCTAATATTAAACCCTCCTTCGAAAAACTTTGCTCTGCAAGACAGGCTCAAGGAAGTCAATAATAATTATTAAATTTGTTTTTAATTTAGTGAGTTGTTTTAATTTAATAAGTTAATTATTAAATATGTCGAAATGTATTTTGTTTTTTGTATTTGTGTTTGCCCTTTCCTTTCAGTCAATCAATTTTTTTAAATAACATTTTCTCTTGGATATGCTCGCGCCCCCCACTAGAGTTCTCGCGCCCCCCTAGGGGGGCGCGCCCCACAGGTTGAGAATCACTGCACTATGTCTTTTACTGCATATGCAATATAAAAAATTATAATAAACCAAAATCTGAAATTTCTGAAATCTAAGAAAGCATATTGCTCACTCGTCTTTGTAGGGGCATGTGCCTCAATGTAAAATTATTTGTAGAATATTTTTTTAAATAATTACGAAAAAATAAATGGGAGCAAATCAAGGCATTTTGAAAATCATCGATTAATCTCAAAGACTGTGGCAAAAAAATATATATTTACTTTCAAAACCGTAGAAGAAATATTACATATCTGGTCCAATCATTGCAAAGAAAGTTTCAATAAGGAAAACTTGAGTATTAAGATGAAATTAAAAAGTTTGAAAATGGAAAAAATGTTATAAAAATTATTAAAATAAAATTTAAGACTAATATTTATAGATGAAATTCAGTGTCTTTATCAAAGTGATTTTTTAAATGTGCATTTCATCAATCAAAACTCCAGGAAATGCGTGAAATATTTTATACTAATTAAAACTTTCTAACAATAAATCGAATGATATACAGACTCAGAAATAAAATTTAAACAAAAATAAACATCTGTAGAAAAAACAAACAAAAAATAAATATTAAACTAAGTTTTACGAACTATAAAAGCTAAAAAAAAATGCTCGTTATATTTTGCAGAGAAATAAGGTTCCCACGGGGCAGTTTGTAGAATCCTGTAAAAAATGTGATTAATGGAGGATAGCATCTATTGCTACTTTGATGAAATGATTGTAATTTTTCTTTAATTTTTACAATAAACATAGATATATGTTATTAAAAATAACGAACGAAAAAAAAATACACGAATCTTTGATTTTATGAAGGAGATATATAAAACCAAAGAAAGTTCCGGTAAATAAGTTTAGTTAAATTAAAACTTACTCACCTTTAGGCGCATTCTTAAATAATTCTTAAATTATTATTAGTATTATGAATTCTTAAATTGTAATTTTGATAAATAAAATTGAGGGAGAAAATTTTTTTCCCTTTAGTTGCCGGAAACCACATGAGATATTTCCTACTTAAACCATTTAATAATAAGGAGTTCATTTATGAGAGCTGAGTTCTTTTAGGGGGAGGGTTCTTCCACCTGGTAGACTTATCTTATCATAAAGTAATATATTACTGCCGAATAGGTCATTAACGGAGGAGGATGGTAAAAACGAAAAGACATGCCTTCGAACTTTTCTATGGTTCAATAGAAAGTAGGAAAAAACCGTTTGCGGCCGTCTTGAAAACAACTAAGCAGATCGAAAAAACACGGTTCCGTCATTCTCAGAGTGGATGCGTCTTTTAGAAAGAAAACTTCTCCACCGCTTGGAGGGTTAACTCACTGCTAGTGGCAGAAATTGTAATAAATGATCCAACACAGGCAATAAAATAAGTTTTCATGCGCGAACGAATTTGAAAATATAACTGAAATTTGAAATTTTTATAATTATATGAAATTTTTATTTTTATAATATTTGAAATTTGACTAAATATAGTTTTTATAAGTCAAGCGCTGTATGTGGTATGCCACTTTTTTGAGAACAATAAATTCTTAATTGATATATCTCCAATATACCATTCTGTATGGATAAACACTCAGGAATAAATATAAAAAATGAAATTTCAGTAATGTTATTAGTATTTCTCTAAATGAAGTACCTTACATATGATATAGCGTTTTATTTTCGCGAATTGTAATTTTTAATTAATTTATCAGAAAAATTGATTTAAAAAAATAAGCGTTCTAGTTACCAACTTTATTATCGAAAAAATGACTTTATAATTTTTAGAATCGGACTATAGCGATAATGTATACTATGTTATTGCAACGTAATCTGGAAAGAGGATTTTTGATTTCCTTTTTAAAAAAATGATTGTAGGCTTTTTCTCAGTTTATATTGAGGAACGCATTATATTCAATTATCGTATTTCTACGATCATTGGCTTTTACACTTGTAAGAATATCAGAAAACTAAATTTTCGCTTTCAGACAGTCGCAAAATTCCCTACACCCGCCCACTTCCCTCAATAACGGTTTGTCTTTTCAAAACATTGATATAAAAAAGCAGTAATTTACTTAACTTAATATTAACCCTTTCCAGTAAGATTTAATAATGAAACATTGTGCTCAAAACTGCTATTTATTTTTTATTTAAGAAAACTTAGTTTTTCCCCATAATAATTACATATTTTTAATTAAAATTATACTATTAAAATGGATATAACCGCAATTCGTAAGTTCATATTAAAAATCTCTAATGATTTCGGATGGGCCAATAGTTTTATCTTTTAAGCCAATTTCTATATTTTACTCTCATAAATTATCTTTACCTCAAGCACATTATCAAATCCGTTCTGATGATGTGTATACGATTCCATAGCATTTATCGCAATCACGTATTAATCTCTCAGCATGTTTACGATTTCTCGGGAATATTTCACTATTATATATTTTATTATCAGTATCAGGTATTTGTATGCGTGTTTCTTCAGATTTTCAGATGATTCTTTCTGAATCATTCCAATAATCTTGATCTTCAGGATGTGCACAGTTTTTATTAGTTACTGTGTTTACTTCACAGCGTGTTTTTTCTTTTGAAAGAAGGATGTTAACACTAAATGCTTATAAGAATGAAATCCACTAACAATAATTTCGTCGTAACTTGTAAAAGGAAATTTAACTGAAATTATATGATAGAGCTCTGTGATATCAACATAAGTGACAAAAGTGCTGCCAAATGTTGAGCGCTATAAATTTTAAACGGAATTTATTATCATATTTAACAGTAACTTAAGTCGCATGACGAGTATAGCTCGTCATTGTGCTATATGGCTTGAAAAAACAATGACGAGCAATGCTTGTCATTTTAATGGAAAGGGTTAAGCAAATCTACCTGTTTGTTACCAAGCGAATGTGTCCTGGAACAGTCTTTAAGAGTTTTTTGAATCTCTCTTTGTATTCCAAACACTTGTGGGCGAAATTCTCTAGCGGAGAAAGTACGAGCTTAGAGTATTTAATTAATCATATTGAAGAGAAGGGGCAGTGAATTTTACAGATATATCCCAACTACTCAAGCCTCTTCTATAGTTTCGTTGAACCGGAATTTGTGGTTTCAGTGTAGTTAAAATTATTAAGGGGACTTGTACCTCAAAAATTTCGAAAATCGATGAAAATATTGATTTTCTAATTTTTAGAGAATATTGATCCTTAAACCTTTGACTTATTAATCTGAAAATTTCAAAATAATCCGACAAGTATTTAGCGAGATATAGAGTTATTTTGTCTAAAGGTGGGTTCAGACGAGGCTTATTATTGTCCGCAATAGAAGATCCCGCCTACTTTCGGAAAATCACGTGACCACAACGGGACAATGGCAAATGATTGTCCCGTCGGGACAAACGTTGTCCACGTTGTCTCAAGTGTTCACACGGAGACAATAGCAGAGAGACAATGTTTGCGGACAATAAAAAGCCTCGTGTGAACCCACCTTAACGCGATATCAGATGCCACGCCCACTCCCTGTGTTTACATCAAACTTATTTCATGGGCGAGTAGTCAAGCTTTTTTTTAGTTCACACTCTTTATTTTGATAACTGCGTTATTGGCTTTTCGTCTTGAAAATACGGTAAACAAATAGAGGATATCCCTGCGAGTTTGTTTTCTTTTTTTTTGTTGCCTTAAGGTAAGCTTCCGGATTTTTTTTTCTTTGTGTTCAGTTGCTGAGGTTTTTTCGTCATTGCTCACTCATCGTTTTGTGTTAGGAACTTGAATAATGAAGCTGAAATGAAAGAGACAATGATTTCTAACATGGGTACAACGGTAAACAATATGTTTTATAAAAATATCAAGAAAACTAATGAGCTGGTGATTCGTTTAGCATCAAAACAATTTAATGAAATAAATGCTGTGTTCACAAATGCAGATAAACAGAAACAACTACCGAAATTGAATTCTTTCACCACCCAAGAATTTGTGATGGAAAATGTCAACAGACATGAATACATAGATAATATGAAGTATACAAGGCAGGGTAAAATAATATTCTCAACTAAGGACCCTTTATGTGCGGTAAAACTATTGTCACTGGAAAAATTCGTGGAGACAAAAATTACCACAAACATTATATGGGAGAATGTATGCTCTCGATTTTTAGTTCAAGATATCCCTACAGATACACTATTAGGACAACTTGCGGAAAGTATTGAAAAATAAATAACATGATTGTTGTAGAAATGAGACGTTTTCTGAAACAGAACTCTACTCGTGTGACCTCACCTGTGCTGGTTACAATCCTTGGGACAGCTATTCCAAAAGATGTTAAAATTGGTTTTATCAACCAAAATATAGAACATTTTGTCGACAGACCGCGTCTGTGCTCTAAATGCTTTTCTTTTTTTCATCCATCCCGAGTCTGTGACAAACTCAACGCTTGTGCTAATTACGGCGAAATTCACGATGGCTTATGCCAAAATGTAACCCGAGGCATCAATTGCAAGGGAAACCACAACGTGAAGTCCAACAGCTGTCCTATCTATGCAAATGAAAAAAAATATATTAGAATTAAAATGTCATAATCATATAACCACAGGAGAAGCACGTAGAATCTTTTTACAAACGAGACAAAATTATGCAGAAGTAACTAAATCGACCCCAGCAGTATTTGGGGTTCTGGATTCCATTAACGCAAAGTTTGAATCTCTCATGAAATCGATAGACGAGAAATTTGAAAGGCAAGTAACTTTGATAACAAATATGTTGATGAAATCAATAGACACTATATTTGAAAATATCCACAAAATTTTCGCGCAGGGAGGACAATTATCCTCTTCCCCTGCTCGTAAAAAGAGTCTTGTTTCTATCCTTAATCAAAATGTATCTAACATTCCCTGGGATACCAGAGTTTCTTATGATGAAGAAAAACTACCTGACGGTTAGTTGGTGGTCCTTTGTTTTCTTTGTTTTGCTCGGCTTTTTTTTATGTTGGCCTTGACAGTTTTTTGCTTAGTCGGTAGTTTCGACTTTGTGTTTTGGTGTTTCGCATCTTTTTTGACTTGTTATTTACTTTGTCATTTCTTGTATTGTTATATCGCATCTTTTTTGACTCGAAGTTTACATTGTTACTTTTTATATTGGAGTCAAGTAACGCCTTCTTATATGCCTTTTTGACATTCTTTTTTCTGCAACCTCATCAGCTAAGTCTGAAGTTTTGTGTATTTTCCAAAGTTTGGAATGGGGTCGTTTTCTTGCGCCCTCTTTGTTTGGTGTTTTCTTTTTTCGTTAGAATATCAGGATTTTCTTTCCATTGATTTATATTTTTTTTTAACTAAGTATGTCATTTGTTCAATGGAACTGCCGTAGTATTAAAAATAAACGCATCTGCTTACACCAACCTCCATTTTCAAATTCAGACTTTTGGATTTTTCAGGAAACCTACCTTAAAGAGACGGACAATTTTTCTCACCCCGATAAAATTATGTTTCGTACCCATCGAAGTGATCGGTTGGGTGGTGGTTTACTGATAGGAATACCTAAAAATTTGGCTGCTAGGGCCATCCTTAGTCAAGAAAAGGATCCGAATTTAGAGTTACTTGCAGTTGAAATTCATAAGGATAAACAAAAATTCATAATCATAAATATTTACGCACCACGCGGTTTTAATAGATTAAAACATAGATCAGATTAAAACATTTTTAGATAATCTTAACCACCCAACTTTCATTTTTGGAGATTTTAATCTGCACCATTCCCTTTGGGGCGGAAATTATCACTCACCACATAGCGAGGAATTTGGTGACTGGCTGAATAACTCCGACTTCACGATTCTAAATACCACAAACCCAACACATATCACTAGCTCCAATAGTAATTCTATCATTGATCTATCCCTATGCTCTAATTCTCTTTTTCATGAAACTGAATGTTATATTTTTGGATTCACTTTCGAAAGTGACCCTTTGCCCATAGTTGTATCATGGTCGAAACTGAAAATATCATATAAATCCCTTAAAAATATCAATTGCAACCTAATTATGAAAGACACAAATACAATATTCAATTCAAAGAGCCAGCCAAACATAGAAGATATTACTGATAAAATCTCCCATACAATTAACAACTATACAACAATCAAAACAATATCTAATGAATACCCACCATGGTGGAATACCGCTTGCCATAATTTTAGACTCTTAAAAAAACATGCATGGAAAAAAGAAGACGCAATATTTCGACATCTGATTGGATCAACTATAAAATATACAGAAGCAGATTAAAATTTTATATTAAAAAAGCAAGAGAAAGTTACTGGAATAATCTGAGTAAAATATAACAAAACCCTAGATTATTTTTTAAAATTTTAAACAAAATATCGAACCATACCAACCCCAATATTAAAGATAATGGCATTATTTTCTATAATAATCACTATATTTGTAATCCGAAGACCCAAAGTAATTTGTTTGCAAAGCACTTTTCAATGCAAACTCTGAAATTCCAACCCCTTCCAATTGATTATAATGATAACAAAGAATTCCTGAATAAAACTATAGAAATGTGGGAACTTAAAAGAGCAATTCAGAAATCAAAAAATTCCACCCCAGGTGCAGACAAAATTACTGTAACATGGTTTAAAAAACTAGATGATTCATCACTTGACAAAATACTTCAAATGTTTCAACAACAACTTGATGGTTCCGCAATCCCAAAAAACTGGAAGCATGCAATTATCATCCCAATTCCCAAACCAAATAAAATGCATGTCTGTTTTGTCATTTTGTCTTCAAAACACACTCAAATGGAACTTAAATTATTTTACATTTTATAATTTTTAAGGTTTTACTCTTTCATATGAATAGTTAAACTGCCCATCTAAAAATTCTTGAATCATCCTACATGGTCTAGATTTGATTGTCGTAACCCTGACTCTGTAAACACCACTTAAATGCTTGAGTTTAATAATTTATGTTTCTAACTGTATTGCTTTGCGCAACTGACCAAATTTCCATCTTGAAATCTTCACTGGTGAAGACTCTTTCATTTTCAAATTAATAAAAACGAAAGGAAGAATAGGGAGTTTGTTTTTATTTCGTATCGTGAATTTAAGTCAAATTTTCATTTATAGTTGAAAAAAAAAAAAAAAACAGTTGCTCTTTTACAATCGTTTGTAGTATGATATGAGAGCAAATACAGTGCGTAAATTAGGATGTGAGGTTTTTTCAAAAACTGGTTTGTTAAATAAACTTGTCACATTCGAAAGACGCTTTTCCAAAATGCCTAAATAAATTCTTTAAAAAAAACCCTCGAATTTTATTGGTTGGTACCACGTGTCTAGCAGCGAAAGACTTTGTAGGAATTAGAGTGGTTACTTTGTGTTTATGCAAATCAGAAGGTTTTCTCACTCCAATCACTGCGCATAGTTTTTAGAAAAATATAATTTATTACGGACGTAACAGGATCATAACATCACAAGTCACGAGCCGAGACTAACCACGTGCGACGCTGGCTAAGAACTGGAATGGTTACCGTTTCGTTTCAGTTCTTATAGGGGAAGAAGAATATCATTTGCAATTCAAGCTACGATTAAGATTAAATATATGAGTGTGGTTTCCGGTTACATCGCACTAGATCAGACTCAGCCCATAGTTTACAACAATAAATGGCATTCACTACAACTTAAAGCGACGAGATACGAATTTGAAGTGTGACACAAGTGAAGGTATATTGAATTTCTCTCATGTGAACTAAAAAATTTGAATGCTGAAATAAGTTTGAAATTATTATATGCTTTAGAACAGAGTTTCCCAAACTTTTTTGTGTCGTAGACCCCTTGCCATGTTTTTCCGTATTGAATAGACCCCCTACTTACCTGATATTGATTTCCTGTAAATTTCTAACTGTAGTGAAGTTTACTGTTAAAAACTTAAAGTAAAAACACATGTTAATTTATACATTTATTAATTGAATTTAAATTTATACTACTCAAAATAAAATTTCGTATCTGTTATGTAAAATCTATGTAACATGAAATAAACATAAAATAAACTAACATAAGCAAAAAGTCAATATTTTTAATGAGAAGGATGAGCCTGATGCTTTACCTTAATAAGCTTACAGCTTACACAATTTTATAAACATATATATAAAAAACTTTACTTCATAGGTACTTTTTTGAATAATGTAAATGTTTTGATATTATAAGATAGTATGATGTGAGTAAATAGGGGCTATCAGTGTATGTGTTGAGATTTACTATCGTGGATCCCCATTTTCATTTCATGGACCCCCAAATATTTTTTTCGTTGACGTAGACCCCTTGCAGGTTGTCATAGACCCCTAGGGGTCGATATAGACCACTTTGGGAATCACTGCTTTAGAAGAACGAATTAAAAAAAAACGAAGTCAAATAGAATCAGCAACTCTTTTGCTGTATTTGCAAAATCCAAAAAACAGTTCTTGCTGAGCGAAAAATATCTAGTGTATTTTCTTTAGCTTCAAAAACCGAAATTATTATCTAGAAAGATATTTTCTAGAATATTTACAAATACTTATATCGAAAAAGATTCTGATGAAAAGCAAATCGAAGAAACTTCTCATCAGAGATAATTTTTTAAAAGGTGTCATGGAAAAAAATCAGTTCATATTTCTTGAAATCACTGAAGAAAAACTTACAAATACAAAGACACTGAAAGCTGAATTTTCATTATTTGAGTCAATAAGTAAAAAAACAAAAAATTTAGATTTTTTATTAGATGTCATGACATTACCAAACTAAACACAGTACCTATCAAACGTGTATTTTTAAATTTCAGGCAATAATGTGTCTAAAATAGGAGCAAAATATAGCTACCGTTCAGTATATGTTTTATGTTTTTTTTTAAATGTTATTTTCTAAGGAGAAATTAAAGTTAGTGAAAACAATACAAATATTAATCAGAACTTTTGTTTAATTTTTGATATTTTGTGTAAGTGATATGTATATAGTGACTTTATATATATATATATAATTTTAGTTATTTTATATAAATCAAATAAAATATTTTTTCTTATTCTATTTTGATCAAATATTCAAAAACTGGTTTGTTGGAAGAATGGAATTTGAAAACCAGTTTTTCAAAAAGTCAGTTTTTGTACAAATTCTAGTGTAAGTTTAATGCCTCCTAAGCTTATGTTAAAAACTTAACTAGATCATAATCCTAAAAACAATGTTTCAAATTTTGTCACACAGTAAAAAAATATAGATAAAAGTTTTAAAAATAATTTTAAAAGCTTTCGATCATTTTGATTAAATATTATCAGAATAAAAGTTAGGCAATCCGAAAAGGAGAGTAAATGATTTTATTTACATTATTATAATAGTATATCAGGTATATTTGAAATAAACATATCTGAAAATGTATTAAATTTGATTTCAATATATAATCATTTATTTAATTATAAAAATTGGTTAAGAAAAATAATTCTTCTAACGGGACATTCTAGGTTGGTGCAACTTTAATTATTTAGACAAATTTTTATTCAGTGTTGTGATATAAAATGCTATGAGACACTCTGATGCCTTTTAAATCGTTTCTTTTGTGTGATTGTACGATTAATGATATTTGAGCAAAACTCGATGGTTCATTTTTTTATAAACATTTGCATTTAAGCTATGAAAAATCGGTTCAAATTCTGTTTACAGAACTCATGTTTATATAAAGAGAATGAGCATAAACGAATTTATCAGAGTGTTAACGTCTCTATAAAGTCAAATTAAAGAGATGTTACTGTCAAGGATTGCAAACAAGATACTTATTCTGCTGATAAAGGATGATTTGAAACATTATTCAAGAATTTTCAGTCAAATATCTCCCTCTCTTTCTCAATATGCTTATTTTCGTTTGTACCCTTCTAAAGCCCGTTTAATCTCATTGTCATTCAGAAACTTATAATTGCAAATAGAAATACTCATGGGATATTTAATAATAAATAATGTAAAAAAATTCTCAAGAAACTTTATAATAAGCACGCATCGTTTTTTACCACTTTAATACTGAAACTGAACAATTTATGTTACTTGAAACAGTTTTAACCTGGTGTTGCTATTTCTTCGTAGTTTTGAACGTCTAGTATAGCGGCTCATTGCCGTGGGAGAACAATAAGAAAAATTGTTTGCTGGCTGCATGTACTTAGGGCTATTGAGTTTGAACATTATTTGCCACATTTTGGAGTTCCTGAGTTGTTGGAAATTATGTTGAAAGCTTTAGAATTTTATATGTAGTTTGGATTCCTGTTTGTGTAAAAGCTTCAAGATGTTCGACTCCGACTAATTTAACATGAGTTATAGGCCGAATTTTTAGAGCACTCTTATCTTAAATCTGCAGACAAGGTGCAGAAACCTGCATAAAGAAGCAAATTACTACAAAGAAATCTACGTAATTTACAGAACTTTTTATTAAAATTAGTTTGTGTTTGCTAAGAGTAATGTCACTGTACTGAGATATGTTTGATAGGATTGTTGTTTGAGTACTGTTTCACACCTAAGATAATATTTTCTGGTGCTAATAATATAATTAATAAGGTGCTATTCCAATTTTTAGTTCACACATTCCATTAATGTTGCTTCCATTATAATTATATTAATGAAATTGTATTTCTACCGTTTCACTGTCTTCCTACTTCATTAGGGATCTAAAACTCTGCACTTAGGTATGTGCAATAAAAGTATAGAATTTAGTAATATTCCTGATTTTAATCTTTAATAAGCAAAATAACTGTAATAAGAAGATTTTAAATTCAGTGTGAAAAGTTATTTCTTGTTTTAATTTACTTGGAAAGATTGTTATTTGCGACATAAGATTTTTAATTTTTTATATTTGCCATTCCAAAAGATTTTTTTATTCACAAAAAAGGTATTCTACTTGTGTTTTTTTTAAATCAAATATTAAAATGATTCTTTTTAATACTTTTGTACATTCTTTTTCGTAACTTTCTATGGATTTCCAAGCATTCCTTCATTCTTTTTTCTAAGAGTCACGAATACCCATTAATAAACATGCTTTAAAAACCAAAAAATAGAAGACGAGCATATCGCCTTAATTTGTCATTTCTAATTTTCTATCTGGTAATATATGCATATTTGTGTGTTAAAAGATAGTTAAAGATAAAGATCATAAGCTATTTCCCCTAAATTTGTTAGTTAAATTAGTTTTTAAACTGAAAAACTATTGAAAAAGTGCAATTTCTTTTCTAATGAATAGATGACAGCCTGAGCAGTTATACCTGGCAGTCTGATTATTTTTTAATATTAATTTCATGCTAAAAATTTCTTGATTTTTTTTGCTTGAAATATGATAATTTTTTGAGCTCTTAAGAATTGAAATCTTATCAAAATTGGTCACCTGCTTTCTTACAATATACCCTCGGTTTTAAGTCAAAAGGTTTTTGAAACTTCTTGTTAATTTAAAAACGAACCAAAGCTGTTTATTTCTAGGTGGTCGCAATTAGTGACACCGACCGTATAGTATATCTGTTTCTTCGTTTGCTTTTATTCAGTTTTTTTCACCTTATGTATTCGTAGGAAAACTTTAACTTGATATTATTCAGAGAAGACGCAATGTAGTTGTGTTCGCATAGGAGGGGAGGGGGGTTGTTGTCTTTGGAGATATGTAACCAGAAAAAAATTTACATTTCTGATTTCTCATTCGTTTTAGATTAGTTCCTTACTTTAAAATAAATATGATATTCAAAAGGGTATTATTCAAGTAGAGGAGTATGAGATATTTTACATTGTAACTCCTTCTAT
>JAPMOQ010058353.1:4348-27787 GCA_026543055.1 Argiope trifasciata | reverse complement strand
TTGTAACTCCTTCTATAAAAACTAAGAATCTTGTATGGATTTCAGTTAGGACTCTATGAAATCAATAATATGAACCGAAATTTCACAAAATTTATTCAGTTATAAAATGGGAGGTTTGGAATGATTGTATTACGCATTCCCAATTCATCGGGTACATTTACAAGACTAATGACATCAAAACTGAAAGGTTAACTCCAAGCAGGGAAACACCTCCAACGATTTGATAAAAACTTGTTACCAAAAGACTATAATTTCTTTTCTGCACCCAAAACATCGACTGATGGGTTAAAAATTTTCTTGCCGGCAAGTTCAAGAAAGATGAGATCCTGAAATATTTATTTTCAACATAATTATCTATTTTGCCTTGTTTAAGCTAATAAATTTCATTTAGAGGTATAAGCCCCAGTAATAAATCCCAAATCAAAAATATAAAGCTTCAAATATGCTAACTCAGCCTATTTTAATTTGTTGCATTTCAAATTTGTCCGCTTGTTGTAAAGAAATGAAATAAATAATACATACTTACCCCTACATACAAAATTAACTCATACGCGCAGTAGAAAATCAAACTGCCAGCCACCCATGTACATTTTTTGCAACTGAGTAGTACACATAACATTCCAAATGGCGATTACTGCAGCTAATAACTTAACTTGAAGACCTTTCAGTCTTCGCACAAGATGTTCTAAGGGAAGAAAATTTGCTCAACCACGTTTCCCCTAAAGTATAAAATATAAGTGTATTGACTAGAGTATTTGAGTGGTAAAAGATAAATTTAGATTAACAGCTGTTAAAACTTATTCAAAGCAATTTGTACGTATTAACTAAATTGTGGGATGATTACAAAATTTGTAATTAGACATTTCGTAGCTTAAAAATTTTAAAAATATTTTTTAAAGTACACAGCATCTCTATTCACGTGTACTTCAGGAGGTTTGAAATTATATGTAATAAATACCAGTGGGCAATGCAGGCAACTTAGCTTAGAGTTAGCGCGTCTTTCCTGTGTTTCTGACGTCCTGGGTCGAGCATAGTTGTTTTGTGCTATATTGAATGTGCTCCATTGCAAGGCTGGTTGCACACACAGCGCTTTTTTCTGATCGCTTATTTCACCGATGCCGACATAACAACAGTAGCGTATTGAATTATACTAGAGCTTGCACACTAGGACTCTGTGCAGGTGCCCGCTGTCACTAGCGCTTTCGGATAATCAGATGCCAGATTACACACGCTGTGTTTTTGTAATGTCTAGAGTTATAATAATAATAATTATATAATATAATAAGATGATAATAAGGATAGAATTTGTATATTCATTTCAAATTACCCTTAAGCAGTACTTAGTTTAAATAACAGGGTTAAAGTATATTTATTTGTTGAGGAAATGTTGCTGACTCTTACGACGGAGTCGGAATTTGAAAACCGTATGTGTAAGCATTTGATTTTTGGGAGTGGTCTAGGCAAAATACCGACAGAAGAAAAAAAACGCTGTGTGTGCAACGAGTTTAAAAAGAGGTTGTGCTAGCTAATGTCAGTGTGTTTCATTTTCATTTGAGTTAAGAATCAAACTTCTGCCTTCGAGTGCTCAAGGGTCTTTGCCTTCAGAAGTTTCTGGACCTCTTTCACTGAAAACATGGACACGACATATTCATCATCACCAGTGGGGGATTAATCCTAGGTAATAGAGCGTGTAATTAATAAATTTTGCTTGAATTGCAGTCTGTAATTTATCTTTTGTAGCGGACAGTTTTAGCTTTATTTTCTAATCGAATCCATCATTGTATTTATTGAATTGTCCATCTATCTATCGATTAAAAAATTTTCGAATCAATATGCACCTTAAACTAGAATGTACTCTGAAAGTATCAATATTAATTACAATAACCCTATACATTTTTCAGATCCTAGTGACTTTTTGATTAGCAAGACCTTCAAAATACCTTTTGAACTGAAATGTAAACAAATCTATATAAATTATTTTATATGTGTTACGTCGATTTCTATAATAACCATATTTCAGAATTAAGTAGTAATGGTTTTTTTTAACTTTTACCAAACATTCTAGATAATATCAAAACGGTCGTATATACTCGCATACGGCTGTAGATTATAGTTGCATGGACATGAAGCTGTATTGCGTACTGTTGTCTCAAGCAAATGCGTTGCAATACAATTGTGAAGCAGATTCTAAAGGCCTTATCACTCGGCAAAATATCGTCGGCACTTTTCATCAGCAAACGACAACGAAAGTGACTTCACTTTTGTGACGTCACTTCAAAGTTTCACTTGATTGGTTGAATTTCGGTTGCGGACAATATTTCCGACGGCATTTTCTAGCTTGTTAGAAAAAGTTGTCGATTATGAAACTTGTTTGACCTGTTTTTATGGGTAGAAACGGAAAAGAGCTGACGAAATTTCACTGTGTGATAAGGCTTTAAAGAAACAAGCCTCAATTGTAATACAAATCATTAATATCTAATATTTCTGCAATGTTCGTCAAAATACTTTATAAATTTAAATACAATTTCCATCTTTCTGATCAAACATCTGGAATAAAAAGTGTATTTAATATTTTTAATGTTAAATATAAAAATGCCAAATTATCTTACTTATTTTTTTAAAAAAGAAGTGTTAAGGAGTTCTCTAAATTTTTTAAAATAATGAAACGATTCTTCTTTTGATAGAGGTTGATAAATGAAAATTTTCTGAATCATATTCGTTTGAATTCGATAATTTTCGATAATACCTTTTATTAACAGTTAAAATAATATCAAAACATTGTCTATGATTTGAATATATTGACCGTGTATTAAATCATTACCAATTGGCTATGCACCCATCTTTGTGTATTTGCACCTGTTTACAAGAAGAGAATCTAAATTTAACTAAAAAAATGAACAACATTGGAATGCCAATTAGTAATTTTTTATTTTACATATTGTACTTATTCTTTGTAATATTTGTATTGTAAATATTTTATAAATCATAAACATTTATTTTCATTTCGGATTTTAATTTTTTTACTGGTACAGCTTCTGCTTCCAATTCACTGGGTAAAGATTAAAAATAAAATTTAAGCAAATTTAAGCGGTATTTTTTATGTGTGTATTGGGGAAGTAATGGTTAGTTAACCAAGTCATATTACCATGGAATTAAATTATGAGAGGTGGATTAAAATAGCCCTTATGATGCTTTAAAAGAGAGGATTCGTGTAATTAAACTATTTTTAAGATATCCGACTATGCTGGGGATTTTTTAAAACTCTTATTATTTCTTGTAGTTCAGGCTTTTCTCTTCCCAAAGCAGTTTATCTTTTCTAAGAAAAGGAAGGCCTGATCTACCATCCAGGGTCACATATTTTTGGGCTAAAATTTGTCTTTAGCTTCAATTTTCTCAAAACTTTAATTTTCATGCAAATTCTCCATCGTTCACATGATATCCCTAAAACTAATAGAAGTTTTTACATAAACATTTCAGCGTGTGTTTTAAATAATATGGATAATGAAATGAACCAAAAGTTTTATTGTTAGTGAAATGCTCTTTCATTTATAAGTGGTTTTAGAAAAATTAAATTGCAAATTTATGATAAAAATGCATAAATGCGCATATTTTTATCCTTAACTTCTTTGCCTCTCAAGATTATTATTAAATTTTGAATCATTTCATTCCTCATTCTATTCTATAACTTGCGTACACAGAAAAATAGGATGGCTGCGTAACAATTTTTTGTAGAAAGTTAACCGTTTTGGTTCAATTTCATTAAAATTTACAACAAATTCGCCCATTTCTCAAAATGTATTATGTTTTCAAATAATTGGTTGGGTAATTAGAATTTTTATTATTGACAATACATCTAAAAACGATAAATAGTTTCTAAAAAATCCAATTTTTCAAAATTGTGTCCTTCGAACGTAGTCGGATACCTTAAGAGAGCTCATAAACTTTTCCTGATTGTCTAACAAATACTTTTCACAATTACTTCTACTGAATTGAGCATGTAAATAAATGATGCTTTGTTAATAACAATGAACCATTATTAACAAAATGTTTTATCACGTCTTATTATCCTGAAAAAAGAAAAAGCTGCAAAGTTTCAATCTAACTCAGAAATATATAAGAAAAATTCTTTTAGTACCCATTTGCTTTCCCTGTGTCCTCTTAAATCATTAGCCTGTACATAAATTTAAAGAATCTCATTGTCCGTTGTCCTGATTTACAAAAAAGTAAACTGAAGCAATGAATGCTTTGTTTCATTGTTATATTCTTAGAATCGATGCCAAAACTTTGTTGTGACTATTAATTAATTATGCGGGTGTAAGCCTAGAAGATTCACATATAAATCTTTTCATATCTGTAATGATCAATTGATGATTTTCTAAGATTGCTTAAAATTCGCTGGTCTATCCATTTCGATGCAATTGTTTCGATAATAGAATAGAATATTTTAAGATTTCTAAGCATTTGAATATTTCTTTCCTATTTTGCATTTCGACTGATTGTGTTACTTAGGCTGGTGGCACACACAGCGCTTTTTTCTGATTGCTTATTTCACCGATGCCGACATAACAACAGTAATGTATTGAATTATACGAAAGCTTACACACTAGGTGGACAAATAAAGATTGGGTCAATCTGCCTTTTATCGGACTCTGAGCAGACGCCCGCTGTCATTAGCACTTTCGGATAATCAGATGCAAGATTACACAAGCTGTGCTTTTGCAATGTCTAGAGTTATGATAATAATAAGGATATAATATAATAAGATAATAATAAGGATAGAATTTGCACTCTATTAATTTCAAATTACCTTTAAGCAGTGCATAGTTTAAATAACATGGTTAAAGTAAATTTATCTGTTGATGAAATTATACTGACTCTTACGACGGAGTCGGAATTTAAACGCTGTGTTATGCATTTTAAAGAATTTTAAGTTTATGTCTGATTCAACACTATTTAATAAGTTCAAAACTTATCTGGTAAGTAAGTATTAAATGCGCACCGGATCAAGTATTCATTTGTAAATAGCTATTAATTCTTGAATTGCTGCAAGGTTTTTAGAATTTAGAGTATTGGAAGTCATATGTGGTGATATCTTAATAAGCCAGATAACATCTACGGGAAATGAGCAATTGCTTTTGTCCTGTGGTTATGTTACTAGGCTTCAGACTGAAAGGTCCCGGGTTTCACTCTGAGAACATCTCATCACTTATAATGGTAACAAGGAACCTTCAACCTTCATGCAACTTCAGGCGCCATCTACCCGCAACCAAAGTCGTCAGACTCAGTTGACACAACAATCCACGAACGCTCGCCATAACGCTTGGCGTGACAAAAAAGTTCTCCGCTCTCCAAAAAAAGATAAGTACGGCGCATTTAGACACAACAGCTACATACACCAGCCACTCACTCAACAACAACAACAACGCATATCGTTCATCAACTCATTGGAGAGTGAGTCTGTGGTGATAATCGCAGTGTCTCAAAAGTGACGTTCGGAATGTGTTGGAAAGTGCTTACCTTTAATTCCGCTAAATTTGCAATTGGAGCACGAAACACAGTATCTGTCAGATAACCCACAACCAGAAGTCACACTTAGTAAGATCAGGTGATCGGGACGTTCAGGCTATAGAGAAATGACGGCTGATAATTCGAGCATTTCCAAAATAGTGCTTGAGCAACTGCTTCATGGTATGTGCAATGTGCAGAGGAGCGCCATCTTTCAAAAAAATTATTCCATCCACACATCCAGGCTGTTTCAGAGCTGGAATGACGTGGTTACACAAAATCAAAGCAGTGACAGTAGCGGTAACAGGACTGGAAGCACCCGTCTGCTCGAGAAAATTTGGTTGCAGGATGAATGATGCAGTAACGCCTCACCACACCATGACCTTTTCAGGATGAAAAGGAACGGGTTGAGTTGCCAGCAGATTTTCTGTTGCCCATATTCAATAATTCTGGGTATTGACGTTCCCTGTCAGATAGAAATGAGCTTCATTTGTCTACAAAAGTGTCCACGGCCATTCATTATCCACTTTCATGCGAGCAAAAAAAATCCAACTCAAACGTCTCCCTTATGCAGTTCAGACGGAAGCAACTCCTACGCATGGCCAATTTTGTACATATAGCATTGAAGGACGTTTTGTACAATTTTCTGCACCATGCTCGTAGGGCTGTCCTGTGTTCGGGCAATTTCTCGTGCACTGAACGATTGCGCACCACCGGCCAGTCCCTTCCGTAATGCTGTAGACACTTCTTCGACTAGCGTCAAATGCATGCGTTTTCTTCCTCTACCAGATAGCACATCAAACAAACCTGTTGTGAAGGTGAAATTACTCAGTATAGACCCCGGAACCTTTGAGTCTGAAGCCAAGTAATATAACCACAGGAGAAAAGCAATTGTTCATTCCCGTAGATATTATCTGGCTTATTAAGATATCACCACAGACTCACCCTCCAGTGAGCCGACGAATGATATGCGTTTTTGTTGAGAGGTGATGAATTGGTTTGTTGAGTGAGTGGTTGGTGTATGTAGCTGTTGTATCTAATACGGCGTACCCATCTTTGTTTGGTGAGCGGATAACTTTTTTGTCACGTCAAGCGTTATGGCGATCGTGCGTGAATTGTTGCGTCAAATGAGTCTGCCGACTTTGGTTGCGGGTAGATGGCGCCACGACAGTTGCATGAAGGTTTAAGGTTCATTGTACGATATCAACATTGTGGGAGGTGAGATGTGCTCGAAATAGATCCCGGGACCCTTGGTCTAAATCCTAGTAACGTAACCACAGGAGAAAAGCAACTGCTCATTCCCGTAGATGTTATCTGACTTATTAAGATATCAAAACACTGTCGTTTCGAATTTTTGCATCGTTTTATTCAGACCCAGGACACTCATTGGAACAACGCCTTCTTTTATACCCTTCAGTGCCCTGAACATTTGCAGAGCTACTCTTACACATTCATCGTTCTTGTAATACAGCTTTACCAGTAGAGCGCGGTCCTGCAGTGAGTCACTTATGGCGAGCTTCCGAAATGCAAAATTAGGAACAGCCATGTACCTAACGGTTTTATAACACTGAAATGCGTCGCTCCTAGGGCAGGTGTTTAAATTTCTATCTTCTGCCACTTACAGCGCCATCTGCTACTAAAATTCAAAACAATTTTATTTCTTCTGACAGATTCTTTCCGCCTTTTTCAATAACATGCCTTTCAAATTTGACGTCATTTTCATCAGTGGTTTTTTTAATGCGTTTTGAAACTTTAATTATAATCTCCCTGTATATGGAGCTCTCTAAAATTGGCCTTTGCTCTAATGTAATCAAACTTTACTTATTTCAATTGATTAATAAACGATAATTTTCTAAAATCTTATGACTACTCAGACATTTCTTTAAAAATGTCATATTCCCGATCTACCATAAAATAAAAGACAAACCACTTAACATTATCCATCTGTATTGTGAATGAAGTTGCGTAAAAACCTGTCGAAAAGTAGTAAAGAAACAAATTATTCATTAAGAGATAAACAAAATTGCATGTCAATACACAAATTAAGCAATGTGCCTAAATTAATTTAGAATAGTATGTTCCTCAGTTAGAGGTTATCCTTCGAATTTTATTCAGTGATTATGTGACTACTTCAGTTTAAACTAATTAGAGTCAGTCAGTACCATACATGTCTATTCTCTTAGCAACCTTAATTTTCTAATCTATACTCCAAAACAGTCTCCATTTACCTTCAAGTTAAAAGAATAAACTACTAAACAAGCAAACCTCAAAACAACACGTATTCATACTTTTTTGTTTCTTTGGGGGACTAAAGAGTCCCCGACCTAGATGTTAAAATATTCGTATTCTAAACAATCGGCAGATAAACTTCTAAAAATTTATGAATTTGTTTATTCCAGCATAATAGTGGTTAAAGACAAATAGGATTTTTTTTTTGTACAAAGTCAACATTTGCTTTTCACTTTGTAAGTTTTTATAACAAACTTCTTAACTGCTTTCTAACTTTTTTTGATTCATTTATCCTTGTCACCTCATGCCGAATTTATAGAAAATCTTGGTTTCAAATCCTTTTTAACCTAAGCTCTACAAGTTGTAGTGACAAAATGTACGTGAATTAAAATTCAATAGAATGTAAAATATACAAAGTATAAGGCCCGTTGCACAAATAGTGTTTTTTTTCTTCTGTCAGTACTTTGCCGGGACCACTCCCAGAAATCAAATGCTTACACACACGGCGCTTAAATTCCGACTCCGTCGTAAGAGTCAGCATCATTTCATCAACAGATAAATTTACTACTAAGGACTGTTTAAGGGTAATTTGAAATAAATAGGGTGCAACTTTATCATTTTTTATTTTATCTTTTTTATTATCTTTATTTTATCTTTTTTATTATCTTGCCGTAGAATGAAGAGGAAAAGGGGGGAAAATTGACTTATTTCAATTTATTCAATGAATGGGAAAAAAGGATTTGGGATCTTGCATCTGATGATCCGAAAACGCCAGTGGCAGCGGGCGTCTGCACAGAGTCCGATCAAAGGCGGATTGAACGAATCTTTATTTGTCCGCCTAGTGTGTAAGTTCTGGTATAATTCAATGCACTACTGTTGTTATGTCGGCATCGGGGAAATAAGCGATCAGAAAAAAATGCGCTGTGTGTTTAACCAGCCTAATAGTACAGAAGGATGTAAAATAGTACAATGGCTCAAGTATCTTTCTTTTTAATGGACAGTGGCCAAGGGTATCAGCAGAATCAGAAGTGGTATGCTAAGTTGATATTTACTTTCATCTTTCATTTTTCGAATTTGAAGACACACATGTGTATTCAAAATATTCAAACACATTTCGATTTCTATTGTAATATTAAACAGGTAATAGTTCCGAAAACACAAATATTATGTTATGGATAAAATTATGTAAAATACGAGTAATTCATTCCATACAAATGACATTGCAAGGGAAGAATCCCAAGTTATTATAATTTTATAATAGATGGCATGAAATAACAGGTGCTTAAGGTAAATGCTGTTGAGTAAACGCTTAATTTAAAATAATCACCAAGGGATCAAGAAATGCAAAAAAAGCCATGAATATTATTACTAAATAATTTCTTTCCGAATATTCACTGCACAGAAAAATTAATTTCGTGCATTTAGATTTAAACTTTTGTTCATTCATTCTTTTATTATCTAGAGGTATTAAATTCTTTGCTGGCGTCATGGCTTTGTCACCGTGATCAGGGCGTCCTGGGTTCGAGTCTCTGTTCGGCCGTGGTTGTTTTTCTGTGTGTTCTATCTGTGAGAGGCATGGATGAGCCACCTTGTAAAAAGGGGTTGTGCAAAAGAATGTGTTTGTCACCTTCCTATGAGCTAGAAGTCAGACTTCTGCCCTCTGGGTGCTCAGAGGTCTTTACCCCCAAAAGCCACTGCACACACTTTCCGTGGAAACATGGACACAACATCATCATTGAATTCTTTCCAGAATTTAAAAGTTGTGAAAAAGTAGGTTTTGTATAGAATTTTCTTCTTATTTTTTCCGATTTTAAAGATATAAATGTATTTAAACAATTTTTATTCTATGTTCCATTATTAAAAATACTAATGTTTTTGTGAGCACACATATTAGTTTATAGACTAAATATGGAACTATTTCACCCATTTAAAACATATTTGTGGGTGGGATATCCCCAAGGTCGAATTATTTCGTAGTAGATGAAATGAAAGAACGTTTTCTTTATTACGAGGGATGGAGCTTTAATAGTGGCAACTATTTATTTACATGGAATACAAAAGCGATTCATGTTCCCATGTTTTATATTCATTTAGTAGAAGCGCCAACATTGCGTACAACCGGGTTCCAAAGATATGGAAGCCGCAGAAAAACTGTAGCAGTGCCTGTTCAGTTAATATCTCGAACTGATCTTTCTACCACCGCAAGTGTCTCTGGACGGTCTGCTATGGTTGAACACTATGCTTTAGGATGGCACCGTTGACAGAGTCACAGTCATACACGAGAGTCAGCATACCTTTCACATTATTAGGGGCCAGAAGAAACTTCGATTGTCTTGGTGACTCGTAATGATACCATTCGTTTGATTGGATTTTCAAATTTTAGCTGATATGATATGGATCAAATCTCATCCAGTGTAATGATATTGCTGTACAATCTTTGCTGCTGCACATTCAAGTTTTAACCAACTTCTTTGTTCTTATTTTGAAAACATCTTGATAGCACTTACTTTAGACCGCAAATTAATACAAGGATCAATTCTTCGGGTGACTTCGCATGTGCGTGACGTAGGAAAAACGAGTTCTTTTGCTGGGAGGTAAGGCATGTATGTAGCTAACGTGTGGTATAGGTGATATTCTTTGATTTGGTTGCGTGGAGTTTTCACAGTAGTGTTGTCACTATTAAAGTTCCAACACCTGTAGATGCTAGAAAGAAAATTTCCAAAGGATTCAAGGAAGGAAAAAAAGTCATAAGTAATAAGTATGAATAATTTCATTTAAAATATTCAGATGACATAAAAAATAGTGTTTAAATTTAATTTTTTGTTCATTAGTTCATTCATCATTAAAATATATTAAACTTAATTTTGGTGAAAAAGTGCAAAAGAGGAAAAAAGGAATAGAATCATATTGGTATAAATTTAATGGGTATTTTTTTAGATATTTCAAGATAGATTACGACAGAAAATTAGAAAGTTTTAATTGAAATATTCCTGCTGTTGACTGGTAAAACTGAAAAAGAATATTTATATACAGTCGAATCCGGTTAATTGGACCACCAGGTAATCAGACCAACCGCTTATTCGGACCGAATCTTAAAGAACCGAAACAAATCCTTTGTACATAAGCCTAATATTATTCGCTTATTTGGACCAAAATTCCGTTTAAACGGACCAAAGAACATGGCAGGGAAGATGAAAAAGAAGTCACAAGTCGCCTGTGAACAGCAGGAGGTCCGAAAGGGAAAAGAACCAGCGAGAGGTGAGCAAGCACTTAGTTTCTTAGAACGGGCAGGTCGGTAGTAAGTTCTTCAAACGTTGACTAAAATTTGAGAAGAACTTTTTTTTATTGTGTTTCGTATGCTGATTATCGTGTAGATAGTTTCGAAGAATTTGTTTGTAAATTTCTTTTTCATTGAATAAAGTTCATAAGCAACAGTAGTTCTAGTTTGTTTGTTCGCCATAAACGTGTGCCGCACAATAAAGGTCATAATGACATTTTAATACGTTACGTATTGCACGTCTTTTCCTGTAACATAGGGCATGTTCGTGTTATCGGACCAGCCGGTTATTAGGACCATAATGATCGCGTCCCGATGTGGTCCGATTAACCGGAATCGACTGTATATATTTTTAATATTTTCATTTAAAAATCATACGTAAAATTGCATTTCACGCAGAAGGTTTAGTTTTTGCTGGGATAACAATTCATAATTGCAAAAAAATTTCCAATGAATTTTTGGCAAACGTTCTTGATTATTAAAGTTATTTCCGAAATGCAACTTCAAAGCGTCTGAATTATGAGAAAACGCTGGCTGAATAAAGTTCAATTAGGCTATACTTTAGCTTTTCTTCAAACATTTGCAACTTCTCGAAAATTTTAAAGCTTTTTCTAAAGAAAGACATTCATATTGAACATAATTTCCAACAACTTAGGAATTCCAAAATGGGCCAGTTTGGTAGAAAATCAATAAGAATTAGTAGAAGTAGAAAAAAATTCGGATACAAGCATTTATGTCTCTTTTTTATTTTTCGAAGGTTGAGAAGCCTTTATTCTCGGTGTTGAAGGAAGCAGAATCCACGTGTCTAAGTTTCGGATACGATAAATTGTTTAATTTAAACATTAAGTTATTCGACTGCATTCTATTGAAAATTTTTGAAAAATTGGATTTTTAAAAAACAGCTTAAGGTTTTCTTAGATGTATTGTCAATTATAAACACTATAAATACAAAAACATATTTGAAAATATAATTTATTTTGAGAAATAGGAAAATTCGTTGTAAACTTTAATGAAATTTATCCAAAAATGTTAACATTCTACACACAATTGTAATGCAGCAATCCTATTTTTCTTTGTACACAAGCTATAGAATATAATCACAAAAGAAATGAAGCAAAGTCTAAGAAAAATAATGAGATGCAATGAATAATTTCGGGTAAAAATATATGTATATATGCAATTTTTTATAAATTATATGTAAATTTGCATTCATAAGTGACCATTTATACTATTGACTAAATACTGAAACTATTGTATATTGGAATTGTTACGGATATTTTCTAGAGATTTCTTCAAAATTTTGCTGGTATACAAACAATATCGACTCATATACAAAATGAACTCTTAGATAACCAAATACATCTTTGACACTTAGCAGCTTAAATAAGATTACTAAATTGTGGAACTGGTTGCTAATGATTTCAATTGAAGACTTAAGAGTCTTCATACCTGATGTTCTAAAGAAAGGAAATGTGCTCAACAGTTTTTTCCTCCGGTATAAAATATAAATTAATTGACTTCGGCATTTGAGTGGTAAGAGATATAAATAGATTAATACCAATTAAATTTCACGAATTCAAAGCAATTTCTAGGTGTAACTAAACTGCAAAACGATTAAAAATTTTACATGAATAATTCCTATGTTGAAAAAAAAAATTAAAATAAGTGAAAACATTACACAGCATTTCACCAGTATGCTTGAAATGATACATAAAAAATTCCAGTGAGTAATTCAACTTATTTAAAAGAGTCTGTAATAAATAAAGAATACTTTCATTGTAATCTATAGCTTGTATGTATTTTGACGTAGTATGTTCCCTTTCGGATTTTTACTTTTTTTCCTATTTAAATTCTCCAATGCATTTTTTTTGAAATTTCTATCTTTTCCTCTATATAAAAATTAGTATTTTAGCAGAGCGAGAAAAGGGCTCAGAAAGGGCTAAGATTATTATTACGACCATTAAGTACATTATTCGGCTCTTAATGACATGTTGATTTAAGGTATCCGACCACAATCGAAGGAAAAGTTTTAAATAATTGCATTTTTTAAAAACAATTTAAAGCTATGGTTTTGAGTTGTATTGCCAATTATAATAAAAAATACTATAAATGCAACAATATTATTTGAAAATATAATATATTTTGAGAAATAGGAAAATGTTCAGTACATTTTAATGAAATTTAACCAAAAGTGAAAACACTCTACATAAAATCGTATTGCAGCAATCCTATTTTTCTTTGTACATAAGTTATAAAATATAATGATGAATGAAATGAAGCAAAATCTAAGAAAAATAATGAGAAACAAAATATAATTTGGGTTAAAAATATATGTATATATGCAATTTTTTTCATGAATTCACAACTTAATTTTTCTAAAAACCATAAATCAGAAAATATTTGACTAAAAATAAAACTTTCGGCTCATATTATTTAAAACACACGCTAAAATTTTTATGAAAATACCTCCATTAGTTTTTGAGGTATCATATTAACGGTGGATAATTTTAATGAAAATTAAAATTGAAGTTAAGGGCAAATTTTAGCTGAACTTGTTTTTCTTAAAATTACCTTGGATGATAGATTCGAATTTACATTTCCTAGAAAAAATAAACCATTTTAGAAAGAGAACATCTGAATCACAAGAAATAACAATAAAAACTTATCTTAAAGTGGTAAAAGTGATGTATTGTGAAATACTATTTGGGTTTCTTTACAGGATTCATTACTAAAAACCCAAATTGTATTTCTTTTTCCATGTGTAACTTGTCGAATAACAACACGAGATTAGGCTAGATTTAAAATGATACAAGATAACGTAAGCTACGTGAGAGTGGGTGTCCATTCTTGGACTAAGGATTCTAGAACAATGTTTGAAAGCTTATCAGCAGAATATCAGTTATATATTCACATATATATGTATGGAAATGCTTAGAAGACGAAAACAAACCATTCAATTGTACTCGTATGTCACCCATTGTTTAAATATACAAAATAAACCTTTCAAAAGACATCATCATCCTCTAATAGAATTTTATATCAAAATATTTAATAAAAAATTGTCTAAGCAATTAGAAATTGTTTAAACATAATGGTTTCTTCACCAACTTTGAGTATTTCGTTGGAAAATTTAGTTTCATTGTCCATATTTTCCAACAGTGTTTGAGGTAAGAGTGCTCAATCCTCACTCAGCATCTTTTTCTGGAGTTGAGTGTTCCCGGAAGATGTAATAGTGCCTCAAGGTAGCTCTCTAAAGAATCTCACTTATTTTCTATAGGATTTAAATCAGAAGAATATACTGGCCAATCCATTCGAATGATATCTTTACTTTCCAGTAGCTGCTGAACATCAGCATTCCAGTGTGACTATGCATTGTCAGCCATAGAAATGGATTCTGGTCTTGTAGCACCTCGCAACAGAAACCCTTGGGGAAGGATTACCTCCTTACAATAACAATCTATAATTACAGAGCCCTTTCCGAAAATGTGGAGCTCAGTCCACCAGTTCAGAATAATGCATCCTAGATAACAACTACAGGGCAACTAACATGTGTTGCCGTGATTTTACAGACATGAAATCGTGCTCCGACCTCTCATTGTGTCATCTGGGGTTGAGAGTTACTTGTGACACTTAAAGAACTCTCATCCATAAAGAGGACGCGACTCCATTGATTAGATGTCCGGTGTTTGTGCTTCTTACACCACCCTCAACGGCTCCATCGATGGTGAACTTTCAAAGGAATGCAGTACTCAGGACAGTGGGTGAATAGGTCACTTTTGTGAAGGAGACTGCCTGTAGCAAACCACCATAATGGACTTTCTGTTGCTACACTCAGTTGCTAAACAGTCTTGCTTGCTGACTGATATCGGGATCTTTTCGCTTGCAGCACAACATATCGGTCTGTCACTGCAGTTGTTTTCCTAGGGTAGCCACCACCAACTTTTCTAACAACTGTGCATATGATTTGGAAGGTTTACCGAGCGTGAAGCAATATTTTTGTTGATTATGAACTCTTCAGCTAATTGTAATCGTGCAAACTGCGCTGCTCCTTCAGCTTTACGATAATTCTTCCACGTGTGAAATCACCTGAATGATTTTTTCAGGCCATATTCTTCGAAAGAACTCACAGTAAATGTCATTGATTGCTCCTCCATTATTCCTTTCCTTGTGCTCTTCAGGTACGCGCGTTGCCTATAAGCGGTTTGAGTATACTAATGTCCGCTATGATGTTTTGTTCCTGACATTTGCACACGCATCACTTTCCTATTGAACTGAGTGTTCTTTCTACTGATCGCAATAACCCTTTTTTTCAATTTCATGGCTACCTGCTTAAAATTTACATTGCGGGCTAAGTTTTGCATAGATATGTAACAATGATGTGGACATAATATCAATTTACATTAAAATAGCAAGCAATATTTGTTCTCCTGTCAAACTTCAAATTGTAAAAAAAAAAACATCAGCTTTATTTTCATCTAACGATGAAAATAATATCATGATTTGAAATCAAAATATAATTACTATTCTCCTTTTCATTAATTTGAAGACAAAAAGTCTTCTCTTGCGAAATTTCTCGGAACTATAATCATCAAGCACCGCAAGCAATGTAATTAGAAATATAAATTGGCAAACTCTAGTATTCAAGTGGTATGTATGGGATAATGAAAGCAAAATTAAAAGCATATAGCAAACAAAGTTTCGTTGGAGTAAGGAATTGCTCAGAAATTTGAGGATGAGCAGTTGAACAATTGTTCCGAAAAAATAAGCTATGAAGTAAATAAATATGGATAATGTTGGCTTTTGTAAAACGATTCTTGTGTTGTAAGAGCTGATGATCGTATTGTACTCCATAGTTCAATATGCTTCTTATTGTACTTAATATTATTCATTCTTCTTTTATAGATTTCAATGCATCATTCATATTATCTGCCTAAAGTACATATTACAGCTACCCGATTCTTTAATAGGCTAAATTTCATTTAAATATTTTTATTTAGTTATCTTTGCTTCCTTTCTTTTGAACGATAAATTGATTATCAGGGTTCAAAATAACCCTTTCATCTTCATCGTATTCACCTAGACAACACAGGGTGGGCCAGTGCCTTCCTCTGAATTTTATTCCACCCCTTTTACTTTTGGCACTTGTCCACCAGTTTCTTTCTTAGATAGCCAGGAGGTTTATATCCATTGACTCTATCAGACACATTTTGAGTCTACCTCTTTCCTTCGTTGTTATATATATATATATATATATATATATATATCGAGAATTTTCCCGATCCGTCCATTAGGAGCCTAGATACATCCAGAATGCCCCTGATTGGTCCAGAAGATTTTAGCTTCGCCTTCCACCGCTATATAAGGGAGAAGACAAACTGAACGGTCAGATAGTGGAATTGAGAAGACCTGAATAGAGAGATCTTGAAGAGAAGACAAGAAGCGCGGCTGTTGAATCAAGCGAGAAGCAGCACAGTTGAATCAATCAATCGGAAAATTAGTGGACCTAAGTAGAGAGGTCTTGGACTGAGGAGTCCTGAACGGAGGATTGCTGTGTGGCATATTCTGAAGTAACCTGTGTCGTGTGTCATAGCCCGTTGTGTCGTCATCGGGAACACAGCCGTTCTGAACTGAGGAGTAGTCCCGTTGTGCGAAGTAGTAAGTCGGCAGCAAAGGCAAGAAGAGGCAGAGGAATAGATTCAGCCCGTTACAGAGAGACCTACGTGAGTGTAGACAGTATCCCTTAAAGATTCCCTCTCCTGCCTGAAACCTGTCTGGCCGCTTTGTGAGCTGTGGACGTTGTCACTACGGAATTTCTGCCTGTGGACTACTGCTACTATTGTGAGCTAATATCAGCAGTGTTCTGTCTTTTGTGTTCGTCCGGCTGTATATAGCTATCTCCTGTATATAGTTGTTTTGTAAATATTGTCCATCTTTGTGTTGTCCATTCCTTGTCCTTTAAATAAACGTCTGTGTCTTCTACTAAAGGACGGATCATTGCGTGTGCTCAGCATCATCTCTAACACCCACTATACAAGATGAAAAAAACCCGATATATATATATATATATATATATATATATAGGGTTTTTTTCATCTTGTATAGTTATATTCCAAATATTCCAGATACAAAATTCAGCCGCTGAGTTCAGCTGAATTATTGTTACGAACTTTATAATATCTGGCTCTCTATAAATTTTGTATAACTCAAAGCTATATCTTCTTCTCTAAACATTGTTGATTTTTCTCCTACCATGAAGGGCTACAAGATTTTTTTTTCCGAAAATGTATCAATCTAATTAAGATTTTATGTACTAAAATTTATATTTCTTAATAGTAGAGAATAAAAAAAAATCGTTTTTGTCAAAATAACTCTTTTACTGTTTAAATAAATTTATTTGAGTTAGACTGCCAATTTGATTTTACAAAGTATCTACTTTTATACATTAGATAGCATTTTTTAACACGAGTATTTGTCACATTATTAATTTAAAATGTACTGAAATTCGGGAATGCATTCTATTAAGCTTCCGTAAATTATGTAGTAAAACAATTATACAACATAGTACAAAAACTCAAATCTATTTTATAACAAAATAATATCTAACAACAAAATAATATATATTTCTTTCTATACAACCTGTTTTTCCAAAATATTTTATTCACAGCATTTAAATATAATATTGACATTTTTATTGTATGTTCATCAATACTATATGTCTAAAACTATATTTTGATATTTCTGGAATTCAGAACAAAATAATAATTTTGAACATATAAACAATAACATTCGTTTTATATATATAAATAATAAGAGAACATATAACTATGAAGATGCCAATGCGCACAATGGAAGGTGTTTTATTTTATTTTATTTTTAACTAGCTGACGCCGAAAAAAATAATATTAAGTGAAAGCAATCAATAATTTTTCAATATTTTATCGAGTAGGATGAACGGTACGACAATATATAAAATACGAACAAATAAATATTCATTTTTTATATATTAGATTTGTGTGTTCCTTTAGAGCTGTAAAACCTGGTGTTCTTTCGGAATGGTAATGAAAGAAGCTGTTCATTGTATCTTATGATTCGTTTAATATTCTTCCGGAATTCTCAAGTTTAATTTTAGAAAATGTGATTAAAATATTTTCTTTTAAAATTCATTAAACATAGAAAATATACTTACACCATAAAATCGTTAATATAGTTGATAGTATAATTTTTGAAAGTTAAGATGGTCCAACATTATTTTTACTTCAATATTTTTGGTAGTTACTGAGAAAAATGCTAAAATCTAATTAAAATTTAAATTCTCACTGGTTGGTTTCCCCAAAACATTCTCGCATAATCTGTAATAAAGTTGTTACTTCTGAGAATGACTTGCATGACATTTATGTGTGATAGCTACAAACTATAGCTTATGTACAATAACTATTAACCTTTAACTTGGATTTAGCATTTCTACAGAATCTATTATCTCCTCGGTGAATTATTTGGAGATTAATTCTTGATAAATAGATGCAGTTGAGATTCAATTTTTTTAAAAGTCTTGATAATAGCACTATCTTTGTAACTATGCCGTAGATGTAAGCAATAAGCTGATCAAGTTTCATCGCAATCGGATGAACGGTTTAGGATGGAGTAAGAGACGTACAGACAAACATTCATTTTTATTTATAGAGATTTTAAGTAGAATTAAATGAAATTAAAAAATATTTAGCATTTTTTTTTGATAATTCTCAAAAGTATTTTAAATCAAAAATAATTTTAGAATGTTAAATTTTTTTAAAAGAGTAGTTTTTACCGAATACTAATTTAAGAGTTGTGCAAACTGCTGCCGAATGTTTTGATTTTTTTTAAATATGTTTCTTTATTTAATTTCCAACACTAGATTATATTTTTGTGTCTTGAAATTCAAACCGCTTTCTTTGTTTCATTTATCACAGAAATAGCAAGAAATAAGTTATCGATTTCAGTTTACTCTAAAATGCTTTCTGTCAATCACAATAAGATAAAATTTAAACTACAGATTATTCAGTAAAAAATGCAAAATTGTTTACCATTGAAAGAAATATTTAAAGTATATCTTAAATCATCTAAATTTAGACTCAAATGTAAGCAGAATTTCTCTACTTACAATTATACTTTAAATTTATTATTGCAGTTTAATAATAATAGAAATCTGAAAATTAAAAAAAATGTGTTATTTTAATTGCTCGCAAATACGTTTAAAATTTCATATGCCTAATATTTAAAGTAATGAGTGAAAAATTGTATTGTAAAATTAGATTAATAAAATTACATCATAGATACACGAACGGGAAATCCTTTTCAAACAAAAACCTGAAAGATACCGTTTATTGATCTCCTAGGCAAGGAGAAACAAAGGGCATAACAATACTCGACCAACAACAATTAGGTATAGTGATTACTGTTGTATTTAGAGCCTTCAAGGTCATTTAGAAGCTACTATGACAGTAATCTAGCTTAGATTAGATTCATCAGATTCGAAATTCTTACAGCTGTGACTCAAGTAAGCAGTTGAAAACAACCATTTCGGTCTTCACAATCTTCAACAAATAGAGAACGCCAAAATTCAACAGCCAACGCAACCGAACATCAAAGACCTCAAATGCGTGAAAATATCTCACTGACGACTAATTATTACATTTTTTTTTCCTCGAAGAACAAACGCCTTCGTCTTTTAAATTTAAGCAGACCAAACAAGAGCTAGTAAACAAGGTTCGCTTCACGAAAGATAAATTGTTTAGTTTGAATATCCAAGTGGTTAAAGAGACGCTTGTTTATCATGTTGTTTTCAGCATAATGTTTCAGTTATTTATCATTAATCTACAATATCTTTCTTTTCGCATGTGTCGTTTGCCGATTGACAAACAGAGTTTTAATGAATATTCGAATGATACAAAGGTCAGTGCTAGAAATGGAGATGCAATCCTGATTTTTAAAAAACTTTCGAATAATGAGTTAAAAGCTATTAAATGATCATCTGTCGTGTATGCGCTCCACGACAGTAAAACGTTCTCAATTTGGCGTTGAGTAGAACTTCAAAATGGTTGTCGTTTAGAGTCCTTTGCCAGAGAATGGTACCAACTAGCAAGATTAAGCTAAGAATTTGAAAACATTGCTTTTACTGATTTGACATTTTTGTGATATCCTTTTTTTCCTTCTAATACTCACTTAAACTTACTTACTTAAAGTTCATTTAAGTTTTCAAAGTATTCATACTTTTTTTTCTAAATTTGATTGGTTATGATTTGTTTCTCACTCAAAAAATTTGTTTCAACATTCGACATTAAGGTTTGTATTGTTTTCCAATCCATGAATTTTTTTCAAATTCCAAGACAACTTCTGAAATTAATAGTCTTTATTTAAAACCAGCATCTCATCTTACAGTTTCAGTTTTTGGATCAAAGAGAACGTCAAAAGACATACAAGCTATAGATTACATTGGAAGTATCATTTATTTATTACAGACTCTTTTACCTAATTTAAGTTGCTCACTGGCATTTTTATATGCATTTCGAGCATACTGGTGAAATGTCGAGTAGTATTTTCACTTATTTTAAAAGATTTTTTTACGTAGGAATTATTTATGTAAAACTTTTAATTGTTTTCCAGTTTAGTTATACCTAGAAATTGCTTTGAATGCGCCAAGTTTAACTGGTATTAATCTATTTATATCTCTTACCACTCAAATGCTAAAGTAAATTAATTTATATTTTACACCGGAGTGAAAAACTGAGGACATTTCCATTTTTTTTTAGAACATCATGTAAGAAGGCTCTCACGTCTTCAAGTTAAATTATTAGTAGACAGCGCGACATTTTTGTAATCTTATTTAAACTGCTAGGTATTAACGATGTATTTAGTTCGTCAAAGAGCTTAGTTTAATTCTGTGTTTATGAATCAATGTATGTATACCAACAAATATTGAAAAACCCCTGAGGAAATATCCATGGCAATATCAATTCTAAATATACAGTCTTATTTTATATAAGCTACTAGGGGTCAACGATGTATTTTAATTAAATTAAATTTACGATATTGATCATCATTCTGATTATCGGAAATAATAATAGATCATACGATATCTTAAGCTAATGGGATGGATGAAATTCTTTATAGAGAAATAATTGTGTGGACCTCTTGTAAATATCGTTCAAGTTTAACTAAAATCATTTTTTCAAACCTGCTTTTATACACTGAAGTGACAAAAGTCATGGGATGACAGTTAATATTTTGTCGGTCCTCTTTTGCCCAGCGAAGTGCAACAACTCGACGTGTCATGGAGTCCACAAGTCGTTGGAAGTCCCCTGCAGGAATATTGAGCCATGCTGTCTGTATAGACGTCCATAATTGTGAAAGTGTGGATGGTTCAGGAGTTTGGGCACGAAAGGACCTTTCGATGATGTCCCATAAATGCTCGATGAAATTCATATCGGGCAATCTAGGTGGCCAGATCATGCTCTGGAATTGTGCGGAATGTTCTTCAAACCAATCGCGAACAGTTCTGGTCCGGTGACATGGCGCATTGTCACCCATAAAAATCCCATCGTTGTGTGGGTACGTGAAGTCCATGAATGGCTGCAAGTTATCTGCAAGCAGCTGAACATAACCATTTCCAGTCAATGATCGGTTCAGTTGCACCAGAGGACCGAGTCCATGGCTTCGTGGGGTCTGCGCCACACTCGAACTCTACCATCAGCTCGTAACAACTGAAATCGTGACTCATCTGACCACGCCACTGTTTTCCACTGGTCTAGGGACCAGTCGATATGCTCACGAGTCCAGGAGAGTCGCTGCAGGCGATGTCGTGCTGTCAGTAAAGGCACTCGAGTCGTCTTCTGCTGTCATAGCCCAAGGAAGACAAATTTCGCCGCACAGTCCTATCGGACACTTCCCTCGTACGTCCCACATTGATTCCTGCAGTTATTTGACGAAGTGTTGCGTGTCTATTAACATTGACCACTCTACACAGACGTCAACGGTCTCGGTCGTTAAGTGCAGGTGGTCGCCCACTGCGCTTTACATGATGGGATGCGATGCCTGAAATTTCATACTCTCGGCACACTCTTGATACTGTGGATCTCGGAATGTTGAATTCACTAACGATATCCGCAATGGAATGACCCATGCGTCTAGTGTTCCACGTTCAAAGTCTGTTAATTCTCGTCGTGCCGCAATAAATCACGAAAAACCTGTTCACATGAATAACTTGAACACAAATGAAAGCTCTGGAAAACGAACTGCGCATTTATACTTTTTCGCTGCGATACTACTGCCATCTGTATATTTGCATATTGCTATCCCATGACTTTTGTCACTTCAGTGTACATGCATTAAAAAGAAACATGAACTGGGAAAGCGTTTTTAAAAAGCAAAGAAAAGAATTAGATAAATATTTGCTAATTTTTTATGATTTTATGTAAGATACCTTTCTTTGCGATAATTTTTATCATTGTAAAACAGATAATAATATTTTATTAGAAATTACAATAGCCCTAGAGTTGCTTTACAGCGGGACGCTAATATAACTGTACTAAAACTAGAAAAATAGAAATTACAAAGCCATCTATCACAATATGACATTTTATTTAAGAAATATATAAATAAATATTTTAAAATATAAAATCTTATCAAATATCTGTACTTAAAATAGTAAGCTCAAATTTCAGTTTATGAATTTAAAATATTTGATTTGGTTATTTTTAATTTTTTAGAACCTAACTTTATTAAATAGTTTTTAATATGTAATTAGACAAATCATAAAATTTCTTAAATAGAGAAATAAATATATAGTTTCATTGTTGTTGTTACTATTGGCACTTATCAAAGACAAGCCCTCTGATTAGTAAGTCAGCAATTAAGCCGAAATGTTTGTCTGTCTTGTTTTTTAGTAGCGCCATCTAGGATCAAGAGTACGTACTAAAGTATCATCATACTTTTTATCGGTGAACATTATTCTTTCATCCACATATCGTAATTTAGATCTGAATCAGAGAATGATCACCTCTGATCCAGTGGTATTACTCTCGATATGGAGGACTTTCTAACCAGGTTGCAGGATATAGCTTTATTGTGACAGGTAAGCAATAGAATTACCTACTTTTTCTGAATCAGGTGTAATCTTTTAACAAATATCCAGAATGAAGTTCGTGCTAAAGTACTTAAGTAGCTACAGAAGAGGAAATCAATTCATTTATTCTATTATTTTCAAAAATTTGACACTTGTACAGGACTGAGATAATTTTATTCCTGTGAAAGGCTTGATGAAAACAACATAATAACCAAATTTGGGAAACAGATGTAAAGAATAATACGAAAGAAGTATGTGAAAAAAAATTCAAATGCATAAAAACCCACACACACACACACACACACACACACACACACACACACACACACAC
>JAPMOQ010058339.1:67801-82856 GCA_026543055.1 Argiope trifasciata | reverse complement strand
TCATTGTATTATCGAATGAGTCAGTCTGAAGCCAATGCAGTTAAGTCAGTTTTTTTGGTATTTTCCGATTTTTGTGAAATTTTGGGAATAATTTCTTTAATTTATAGAAGATTATTACTTTTTTTCTTTAATCAGTATTATAAAGATCACCCTACAAATTCCGATAAATTATAAATATGACGTTTCGAGAACAAATTAATTACTAAAAATTATGTATAATTATGATCACGATAAAAAAAAATTCAAGGATAGAGAAATAATGAAAATTTGCCGTCTCTAAGCTGCGTTCCCCATGTTGGAAGATATTGGAGCATGATTGAAGAAACATAAAAATTGCATCTTTGGAGAGTGAATATTTAGACGTTCCTGTTTTCGTCTTTTTTTATTAAAAAAAAAAAAAGAAAAAAGAAAAAAAATCCACGGAACAGAAAAGCCTAAAAGGAATATTAAAATCCATTTCACACCATTGATGGCAACTTCTTTTTCGGAGATGATTGTACATAATTTTGATAGTGAATTCTCTACATTGCTCATTTTTTTTTTTTTGACATATCGGAGTTGGCAAATGAAAACTAGACACGGTATCAATAAAAATGTTTGTGTATTGAATAATTGTTATTAATATATTAAAAACGTTAATTGTTTTCTATTTTAGCTTTCCGGACTTAATCCCATTGGTTTCTAAGTAACTCAGATTGCAGTTGAAAATATTTCTAATTATTGACGAATTCGAATTTAAAAAAAAAAAAAAAAAAAAAAAAAAAAAAAACGTTCTATTTTGCGACCGAAATGCATCAAAAACAAAAACCTAAGAATTCCTAAGATTTTAAAAGATAATCAGAATCATGCTAAATAATTCTCTGATAAAGCAAGAATGAAGTTTGAAAGCTGTTATGAATATCATATTTAAATAAACAGTAAAATCATTTTTTAAAAAAAGGGTCACAAAATGGTTGCTAGGAAATGATTCAAACTTTGGACATTGAATTAGAATTTTGATTTAACAATAGGTTTTATTTTATTTTACTTTTGTTTTGTTTTAAATTTTACTAATCGTGTTTCAGAATTCGCTTTGTTTTTGAAATTTTGATTTTGATTTTTGAAAATATTTTTTTTGCAGGGCTGCGTACGTATCGTTCGGCGGATTGCTGATGCGCTTGCAGGGCGACCCTAACAACTTGCACGGATTCGAAGTGGACAGCCATGTCTACCTCTTGCTCAAGAAGCTGGCTTTCTGAGGTCATTCTTCATTGGTGTACATAATAATCAGTCATTCCCATTCTTTTTTTTAAGAAATAAATAAATACCATTTGTCATTAACTTGTTTCTTTTCTTTCATTCTATAGTCGATAAAGTTTTAGTGCTATTTTAGCTTGAAATAAACACGAAAAATCGATCCCCTTCCAAAAAAAATCATTTTCACACATTTGTAGATTTTAGTAATATTTTCCAAATCAAAACAATGATACGGTTGATTGTAAGTTCATTATCAAGCTGTTGAGATGGACTTTTGGAAACTATGATAGATAGAAGCCAGATACGGTATTTTTATCACTCAGTATTAAAATTTTGGTTGTGTTTCCATTTTTCTTTTCGCCAAGTTATGGCATTTATATCTCAGCTTTAAATGCAAGTGCCCTGATGAAAACTAAGTTCAAATTTTCCCCCCGAATCTTAGATTATTCATTATATCAATCATACCTTGGAGACGGGGGAAAATTGGAACAGGATTGCTATTGTATTTTAATGGCCGCATCTAATCTGCCACACTCTTTCGTTTGGCAGATTAGATCAAACTTCCCTTGCGTATAATGTTAAATCTCATAGAATTAGTTTCGATACTTTTTTTTTACTCACAGGCAATCAATAATCAATATCAACTTTAGTTATAAGAACTAATAAGGAAAAAAAGGAAAAGAATCTATGCAATGAATCATAATTTTCCTGGAAATAGTTATAAACGGGATTCCATTATATTTAAAAGGTAAAAGTAAGACAGCTAAAGGCCGTTATATTTCAAAGGTTTTAATGGTAAGATGTAATTGTGTAAAAGTTAATTTGAAAAATTAACAATCGAATTTCAGCTGTATGAATTGCTTTTAGCAATTCATACAGCTGAAATAATACAATATAAAAAAAGAAATTATTTAATTCCTACTTAAGTCAACAGATAAAAATTTTATTTTACTTACTTCTTATTAAATAATGATCAAAAAAATTCTCAAGTGTCAAAAAGTTATTGATTTTCTCACGGTTGAACTGGCATTCTTCACCGTTAATGAAAAATACTGAAATCTTTGCATTTTACCGATCGAGCTACTGCCTGTCGATTTCAATTTTATTACAAACTGCTAAAACTCTATTTAAAGCTTTGAAAATTAACTACTTTTAATCAATGAATTAATATTTGAAAAAAAAACTGTATTAATATCAAGCGTCATCCATTACAAATTTTAAAAAAATGTATTTGAACTTGAGTGGATGAATAAAAATTATTTTATTAAAGATTGAAAATGTTAACAAGATAAATAAATTAATAGATACAGGCAAGAGCGTGAACTAATGGTAGGAATTGAATTAACAGAAAATGTCTACACAGTTAGACCTGCAAACAAAATACATTTTTTAATTTAATTTCTTTTTATGGCACATTTAAGGCACTACTGCAATCACTGGTAGTGGGATTTAAAACTTTATTGTGAATTTCCACGCAGTACATAAAAGTTAATAAAAGCCCTTTTTTTTCCCTCTTGGCTCTATAATATAGTAAACATTGTACAAAGGACCATAACAAAAAGAAAGAGTCTAAACGAAAAAGATTTAGTGTTGCATATTGGTTGAGTAATATGATTAATACACATTCAATTCATAATAGTGTTACGGAGCTTTCTCCTGTAAGTCCATAAAGTCAATGGATTCACTTGTAGTGGGTACATGGAAACGCACAGTCAACGGCAACTCTTATTTACACAAAATCACTGATACGCGAGACGTGATCACTGATACTAGAGACGCACACAAGTAATACACAGCAGTACGCAAACAGCACAATAATGATAAGCTGGTCGAAGTACTCAGCACTCAACTATTAATCAGGGTTATTTACTCAAAACACTGCCTTCACTTGAGATTGCTGGACTTTTATAGTTCCCGGCTGGTGGAACCGAGAATGTTCTCGAAAAATCAGACGTATCTCGAATTCTATTGGTTGAATAGCTAAAATTCCCGAAGTTACCATTAATATCCATTTTGTTGCCAAGCCCTGGGATTACTCATAAGGTATCTGATCAGCATCCAACTGAGCTGATTGTAAAACGGTCTTTCCAGTGATTCAATTAACCGTGCTGAAAAATAAAATTACAGATTTGTAACATTAGTAATACAAGATCAATACTCAGTTGTACAATTAACTACTCTCTTTAGATATATACACTGAAGTGACAAAAGTCATGGGATAGCAATATGCAAATATACAGATGGCCGTAGTGTCGCAGCGAAAAAGTATAAATGCGCAGTTCGTTTTCCAGAGCTTTCATTTGTGTTCAAGTTATTCGTGTGAACAGGTTTTTCGTGATTTATGGCGGCACGACGAGAATTAACAGACTTTGAACGTGGAATGTTAGTTGGAGCTAGACGCATGGGTCATTCCATTGCGGATATCGTTAGTGAATTCAACATTCCGAGATCCACAGTATCAAGAGTGTGCCGAGAGTATGAAATTTCAGGCATCACATCCCATCATGGACAGCGCAGTGGGCAACCACCTGCACTTAACGACCGAGACCGCCGACGTCTGTGTAGAATGGTCAATGTTAATAGACACGCAACACTTCGTCAAATAACTGCAGGAATCAATGTGGGACGTGTCCAATAGGACTGTGAGGCGAAATTTGTCTTCCTTGGGCTATGACAGCAGAAGACCGATTCCAGTGCCTTTACTGACAGCACGACATCGCCTGCAGCGACTCTCCTGGGCTCGTGAGCATATCGACTGGTCCCTAGACCAGTGGAAAACCGTGGCGTGGTCAGATGAGTCACGATTTCAGTTGTTACGAGCTGATGGTAGAGTTCGAGTGTGGCGCAGACCCCACGAAGCCATGGACCCAAACTGTCAGCAAGGCACTGTTCAAGCTGGTGGTGGCTGCATAATGGTGTGGGCTGTTTTTACATGGCATGGACTCGGTCCTCTGGTGCAACTGGAAATAGTTATGTTCAGCTGCTTGCAGATCACTTGCAGCCATTCATGGACTTCACGTACCCACACAACGATGGGATTTTTATGGATGACAATGCGCCATGTCACCGGGCCAGAACTGTTCGCGATTGGTTTGAAGAACATTCCGGACAATTCTAGCGCATGATCTAGCCACCTAGATTGCCCGATATGAATCCCATCGAGCATTTATGGGACATCATCGAAAGGTCCGTTCGTGCCCAAACTCCTGCACCATCCACACTTTCACAATTATGGACGTCTATACAGACAGCATGGCGCAATATTCCTGCAGAGGACTTCCAACGTCTTGTGGACTCCATGACATGTCGAGTTGTTGCACTTCGCCGGGCAAAAGGAGGACCGAAACGATATTAACAGTCATCCCATGACTTTTGTCACTTCAGTGTAAATTGTAATGCTATAGTCTACTTCTAAGATCTCTGAATACTTTCATCATTTCATTTTTATATTAGCAGATGATAATGAATTAAAAAAGTATTTCTCCCTATGTTAATAGTTGTAAAAGGAAAGTATAGAACGCAATAGTTGTTATAAAAAAACTGCTTTAAATCAAACAAATATAAAATTGAAAACAGTTATCACAAATTTTTAATGATCATGTGGCGATATTATTTTTATCTCTTTTGTCTTAATTAATTTAAATCATTAACGAGTTTAATCGGTTTTAAACAACCGCGAGACTGTCAGATTACGCATGCTCCGACATTTAAAAAAACAATGGTCACCCCCTCCCTTGTTTCAACATCGTTCGAGCTCTAAAATTGTTTCTCAAAACCACAAGGTCAGGATTTCTTTTCTCGAAAATGTTGCTTAAACTGATTTGGAGTGATAACGTGACTATTGTATTGCACAATTTTTAGAAAAGTTTTTTTTTTCTTCCTATCTCAAAATCAAATATCCAAATCGCTCTCTCTCTCTCTCTCTCTCTCTCTCTCTCTCTCTCTTTTTTTTTTTTTTTGCCAGCTAAAAAAATTGAGCACTTTATAAAAATCATATATATATATATCGCTGTTTTTATGCATTACCATTTTTATAGTTTTATATCTCTATAGTTTTTCTTTATTGACCAGACAGTAGAATCGGGTAGCATGACGGAGTAATTTTTTGTTAGTAATAAGTCTCGGAATGTGACAACTTTCTTTATCATTTGTTAATAATCCTAAAAGCGAAAACTTGATGCCTGAAATCGATAAATCAGTTTTTTGACAATACATTTTATGACTTCAAAATTCTCAAACCGAAACAACATTATGTTCTCACATGATAATCTATCAAAAATATCGCTCTTAATTTTTATTTTGAGGGTTCAAATAATTTTTGAATTTTTCAATAATTTCACTACTGCATCTTAAAATTGTAGGCAGAACTCTTTAATTTTAATTTACAATTAATATTAATTGAAATTTGATCCGACAATTTTGAAGCAGTAGATATAAACCACAAAGTCGATTTTTTGTGTGCCTATTGCTAAATATTTATCTACTAAATAAAATTAATCGCCAAAGATTATACATAGATTCAATAAAAAATCCTAAACTGGCGCTGAAAATTAATATTTCATTACTACTATTTACAAATATAATTAATGCATTCGTGTCCTTATATCGATATCTATTAATTTATGATAAAGACATAAGATAGAACTTATTAGCATGCGGGAAAGTTTTTTGATAATAGCTTTTTTTAGATGTGTGTGCGTAATTTCCTATATATAATTAAAGCTATAAAATTCAAACTTTTCATTGTTTCATCAAATACTCTATTGCGGAATTTTCTTTCGTTATCCTGAGTTGTAAAATTAACATTATGTATATATCCATATTTTACATGAAGAGAAAGAAAATAAATACTAGTTCCGCGTTAGACAGCATGCGATTACAAGATAGCTTATTAGTACACTTATGTGCGAAATCCATTCAAAAGTCTGTCTGTCGGAGTAAAAAGAGTACATAAGTTTAGTACCTAAAGTATAGAGATTTATTAAATTTTGAATCAAATCTGTCCCGCAATCGATCGTCAGTCGGTATGTACCTTATACATATAAACGCAACGAATGTACATAACGCTTGCACGTAACTCTATTTGCTCTTCCTTGCACAAACACACACGACGCTTGCATATAAAAGCGGGCCGCGGTAGCCTGCTTGGTTGAGCGTCAGTCTCGTAACCGAAAGGCAATGACTTATGTCCTCGTCTCGGCCAAAGACCGCTGTGTTGGCTAATGGCAGTCGGGGCACGTTCAATAGGTCGTGACTGCAAAGTCCTCCAAGTTCCCATAACAAATTATACCTCTGGGGGTACTGAATCAGGGATGAGTCGGTCTCTGATATGAATCTACATTCTGACTTGCGGATGGATGGATGAGTTCGACCACCCCCTAAAAAGGGTTGTGTCGTGTGTGTTCGAGAAAAGTCGTACTTTCACCTGAACGGTGCTCGTTAACAACGAAATGGCATCCACTTCTGCCTTCATTCGATCGCCTCCGCTCATTCGGGCGTGGTATGACCAAGTTGCATTAGACCCACCAAAATTATAAACGTAATAATTCAAAAACAACGACTCAAATATAAAAAATTCGATATGCGATCTTGTGACTGCAATAGCTCTATGTCAAATTTGATATCAATCGATCGGAAAAGGCTTCCAAAATATGTATTCGATTTTCTAGTATTCCTGCCAACGATTAATCGAAAGAGAGAGCAAGCCGCCAAAGATTTGTATTTCTTAACAATTGTTCACTATTGTCCCGCAATTAATGCCAAAATATTGGTTTTTCTTTATTATACTACAAACCACACAATTTTGGACTGTGAGATTCAGAAAATAAAAGTCAAGATATCCGACTACGTTAAAAACACTGGTTTTCGACCACATTGGGGAATATTTTTTTATTGTTATTTCTTCTAGTTCAGACTTTCTTCTTTCCAAAACAGTTTATATTTTCAAGGAAAAGGAAAGGCCTGACCTATCATCCAGGCCTAATATTTTTCTGCTAAAATTTGTCTTTCACTTCAGTTTTCTCAAAACTTTAATGTTCATAAAAATTCTCCTCCATCAACATGATATCTCAAAAACTGATAGAGGTATTTAAGCAAAAATTTCAGTGCCAGTTTTAAATAATATGTGCAATGAAATTACCAAAAGTTTGATTGTTGGTGGAATACTTTTTCATTTATAGGTGTTTTTAGAAAAATTAAGTTGTGAATTTATGGAAAAAATGCATATATACGCATATTTTTGCCCATAACTTCTTTGAATCGCAAAATATTCCTTAGCTTTTGGTTCATTTTATTCATCAATATATTCCATAACTTGAGTAGATAGAAAAATAGGTTTGCTGCATTACTATTTCGTGAAGAGTGAACTGTTGTCGTTAAATTTCCTTAGAATTTACTACAAATTTTCCTATTTCTCAAAATATGTTATATTTTCAAATAATTTTGTTGCATTTATAGTATTTTGCATTATAACTTACAATATATCTAAAAACCATAGTTTTGAAAAAATCCACTTTTTCAAAATTTTTCCTTCGAACGTAGTCGGATACCTTAAGAGTACTCGTTCCATTCACTCCTTTTTTAAACTCATCCAGACAAAGCCACCCTTTGGTGCACAGTACAGTGAGATTATATTTCAAATTGCTGGATCATAATTTTAATATATTTTGTTGGATTCCTGGACACGTCGGTATACCAAGGAACGATCAAGCTGATGCTACCGCAAAAACAGCTAGTTTAAATGAAGAAACTTTTGTCCGTCTCAAGACTTGGGTAAAATTTTAAAGCAATGTTCGCTTCTTATATGGCAGCATATTTGGGACTGTCAACTTGATACTAAATTGCATTTCATCCAACCATTTATTACTGGTTTTAAGAATGACTCTCTCAGACATATGAAGAGTGTTGTGTTAACAAGACTTCGCTTAGGTCATACTTATTTTACTCACAAACATTTACTTCCTTCAGATGCAGCTCCAATTTGTGCAAAATGTAATTCCACAATTTCTGTTCAATATATCATATGTGATTGTCCGAAATACCGCTTTCTAAGAATAAAATTTTTCGACAACGATTATCCGAATTTGAGACATAGTTGGAGAACTGTACCATGTTAATGTGTTTTCATTTTTACTTGATATCAATTTCATGCATAATATCTAATTTATAATTTCACTTTGTTATTTTAATTTTACATCTCCTTACTTTAATGAAATTCTCTTTCTTTTTAAAATATTTTAAGCTATTACGAGTTTTACCAGTATTGGCCTTTGCGCCATAAAAAACAAATCAATCAATCAATCAATCATGTGGAGAAAAGTGAATAACACCTTTATTAGAAAATATGAGAGAAATTATCGAAGAGATTTCAAAATACATCTTGAATAGATGATGGGGTGATTTTTTCTGCTAAGATATCTTGTATTCTGAATAATTCAATTCATTATACAGTTCACAAAAACATCAAAAGTAGTGGACGTTGTCAAATATTTCTAGCTCTTTTTACTTTTTCTTATACGTGGTATAGAGAAAGTATGGTAATCCTCTGAAGTTGGAACTAGAGACTTTAGACGAATCTTTGTATCTTAGACCTCTCTGAGTTCGCAAACATACATTTTTAGAAAAAGTTCATCTGTCCGTCAGTGACAAAGATAACTGAAAAATGCTTTGAACAAGATGTATGAAATTTGGTATAAGATTACATAAAATCTGCAGATTTCCATCCAATTTTGAGTAAATCTGCTCAGAGGAAGACGGGCTGTTTGAATATAAGCTAAAACGATACTTACAAAACAAACAGCTAAATGGATAAAATTTGGTACATTGAGTTAACACCTATAGTTTAGACCTGCAAAATTTTGGGTCAAATTCAATGAGGAACTGACCATTTGTCTGCCTATATTTACAGTAACGTGTAAAAGCGATAACTGAAAAACGCATTTACTTAAATATAAAAATTTGGTATGGAATTTCATGACTACGAATGTAGTTTCGTGTCAAATTTTTGTTTCAATCAATTGATATAAATATGTTTGAAACACGAACTATTAAAGGCATGCCAAATAGTCACCAAAAAATTCGCTAAAGATCACATGATAGATTCATTTAAAATACCAATGCAAAAATTTTATGTTTCGTTACTACTGTACGCCAGCGACTCGGAAGGCGTTATTAGAGTGTATGCGTTTTCGAGAAACCGGTGTCATTGGGTTGTTAATGTGAAAGATTTATGAATCTGATCTTCAGATTAAACGACGCGCGATCAACTTAATGTGTACGACAATATTCGATTTTTTTTTAATGTATTAGCTAGTAATTAAACGAATAAATGAGTTGTATTTCAATACAATTCTTAAATGTCTGCTTTCGACGCATAGTTAATTTACATATTTTTTTCAAATCAAGTATTAAAAAAAATTGTAAAATCTTTTTTAAACAAATTAATTATTCCGTCAGTTAGGAAATACAGAAAGTTATAGTAAGAATTAAACCGAGAGCATGCATTTGTTTTTAATTTGTAATATTTTTCTTAATATTTTCCCAAAACTTAAAATTAGAGAGAAAGAGAAACATAGGATAAAAATAGCATTAAAGATAAATAATGTAGATATTTAAAAAATCAATGTAACTTCCTTAAGAATAAACACAGAAATCAGAAATATTGTATAAAAATTTATTCAATATTCCCATCCAAAAAAGTCGACTTTTAAATTCACCACTATCTTTTATACGGAATCGAAAGATAATTTTTGTTTCAGTATTCTGATACGATTACTTTTTTGCGGATCTGTCTCACTAAGGGGTGAAAGGATGTGCGCCATTTCCAGAATTTACTTTATTGTTAAATGTAAACATCTCCTCCGTTCCTCTAACCCAGAGGTGTCCAAACTTTTCGCGGCACGGGCCGGATCGAAATTAGATCCATGTTATATGGGCCACATGTATTAGGTTGGTGCGTATGAAATGTCGGATTCTCTTTACATGCGGACGTTTGTCTCCCTGTTTTCGTTATACTTTTGTCTTTGGCATAACCTCATTCATAGTCGTATTGTCCATTGCCAGAGACTCATTTCAGCAAAATAGGTTTTCTCGAAGGTCTTCCCTTTTGTTATTTCTTTTGAGTTTATTGCCGATATGAATTCTGCCGACATTCGCGTCATTTTCTTATATGAGTACAAACTTGGTAATAGTGCTGCAAAAGCTGCATGCAACATAAACCAAGCGTTTGGGGAGAATACGGTTAACGATCGGAAAGTGCAGCGTTGGTTCGAAAAATTTCGGACTGGCGATTTTTCACTGCAAAATGAGCCGCGCGGAAGACCCAAAACGTCTGTGAAGAATGATGACCTGAAGGCTCTAGTGGAAGCGGATCCAGCCGTATCCACGAGGGAACTTGCTATCAGGATGAAAGTTGACCATACAACGATATTGAGACACCTTTCTGAGATTGGCAAGGTTAAGGAGATGGACAAGTGGGTACCGCACGCACTGACAGAGCGAAATAAGCTGGAACGAACTGGAATATGAAGTTTTGCAGCATCCACCATATTCACCGGATCTCTCGCCGACCGATTTTCATTTTTTCAAGCATTTAGAGCTGTTTTTAAGGGGCAAACACTATGAAAATGAAGACAGTCTAAAAAACTCGATATCAGAGTTTATTAATTCTAAAGACCAAAATTTTTTTAAGACAGGCATCTACGCTTTAAAATCTCGTTGGGAGAAGTGTATTGAAGCGAATGGAGCATACTTTGATTGAATAAACAGCTTTTGAAGAAAGATATGCAGTTTTATACAATCACTTAAGAATCCGACATTTCATACGCACCAACCTAATATATACAAATTGAAAAATATCATTATGTGTAAAGTAGCATTAAATACTATTAATTAATACTATTTTATTGTAACTTGAAAATACAAAATACTAAACAAACAAAGTATAATTATATAATTATTTTATGTAAATTGAAATATTTTCATGCAACTTCTAATGCGAATGATGAAACTGTTTTTTTTTTTTTGTTGTTGTTGTTGTTGAAGAATGTCTTTATAGTTAAGATCAAAATTTGTTACACCAATCATAAGCAATGACTGCAAATGATCATCAGATAAATTTGCTCTATATTTTGATTTGAGATACTTCATTCGAAAAAAAGTTTGTTCGCACACGTAAGTAGTCCCAAACATTGAAATGAATTTACGAGCAAATTTCTTCAAATTTGGAAACTCTTTTGCATGCAAATATTTATAAAAATCTATTAAGTTTCCTTCCTTGTATTTGTCCTTGATTTGTTCGTTTGCTTGAAGATCAATAATTTCTATTTGAAGCTGGCTTGAAATTTCAGCAACGTTGCAATCAAATGGATTTTGGAACAGCCGAATTTCTTTTGAATTCATGTCCAAATCAGAAAATCGCTTTTGAAATTTTTCTTTTAAATCGGCGATGATCTTTACTGCAAATGCAATTGGAAATTGTTCTTCAGTTCTTTTATTAAATTCGTCGCAGCACGGAAAATGCGTAAAATTACATTCAGTCAATAAGACTGCTTATCGTCAAAATTCACATGCGTATAAAATTTCTTTTATGTTTGAGTTACCGAAATATATTTTTTTATTTAGTCTTATAACTTAACAGCACGATAGACATTTGTGTTTGGTCAGGTACAACAACTCCGTTTTGTTGGCGACGTAGTTTTTCGATAAAACCTTTATGAAAATGAAAAGGTTTGGGCGAAAACATCATTATGTTTTAAAACCCTCCGCGGGCCGGATAAAATCACTTGGCGGGCCGGGTTTGGATCGCGGGCCGTAGTTTGGACACCTCTGCTCTAACCCATATTTTGCCGAATTAAACCCATCCTAACGCATGAGCAAAAGCGCGGACGGTTTCAGAATCCGTTGGTAAACAATAAAAACTTCCTGCAAACGAATTTAATGCCAGGAATAAAAGAAAGGCAAGAAATTGAGGAATCGGGAAAATTCACCATTATTTACCACTTAATCAATTTCAGTGTCTTCTTATACTAGATTTCATTTGTCTTGCTCATTCCGTTTTTTGAATTACCAAATTCATTGACAAATATATAGATTTTAAAGATATTCATTGGAGTTCATCTCCTAGAAACTTTCTTACATACTCCCTATTAAATGCTATCATCCTTTCCTATGATTACAAATTGTAAATCTTTGGTAAAGCCACGAATGCTCAGAGAGTATTGCAAGAAACGTAAATTTGAATTACAATGCAAACATTGGAGCCCGTATATCCTGCCATTGGCGTGTTTCAACAAAATAATGCTACATACCAGGTGACAAAAATTGTCCTTACTTGATTCGTGAAGCATGAGGAAATGTTCTGGTTACTGCTCTGGTCTTCCAAGTTCGTCAGATCTTAATCCCTGTCAAAATCTGTGGGAACATCTCAATCGATGCAACAGACAAAAAGACTCTCTGTATCAAAATCTTCACAAATTGCTGCTGCTCTCATTGTCATAGATGTATGTCACCACCATCTAAGCACACATTGAGTCGATGTCCCACCGTTTAATTGTTGTTTTGTTGACAAGAGAAGGCTACTACGACTATTAGATAGGTGATCATAATACAGCGACTCGATTATGGGTGTAAGAAATTTTATCCATCTATTTCTCTTGGTTTAGTAGTAATCGCTTTAAAACAGACCAGGGATCGGCACAGGGAGGGCCATCTGGAGGATGCGGCGGGTGCTATGTACCCGAGCCCCACGACTGAGGGAGGGCCCAACCGTGGTTAAGAATTAAAAACGCGTTCTGAACAATAATAACATGACACATTCTAAAAGTCTACAACCTTGTTTCCATGTGACTGGCTTAGCATCGAGTGACGCCTTTATTACGCAAAGATCGCCATGATATCTAAAAAAAGGCGGGAAAACTTCATATATGAATTCCCGTTTGACAGGTTAAGACAGAGCGATGAGTCCGGCGCCCAGAAGTCGAGGCTGAGACTGGATTCAAATGGACTGATAGATCATCAGCTCTCTGCTTTTGTCTATATCTAATGTAATATTTTTTTCAGTCCTTTACATCGGCAGTTACTAAATACAATAAATGCCGAACCCTTATTCAGCAAATAAAAAACAAGAATATCTTCGGTCAGGCATATAGGTATAATGCTAAAACGCTCTTGCTATACTAAGTATCGAAAAAGAAATTGGAAAAATTGTAATTTTCCTGGAGTAATTAATAGCAAAAACAGAATGACGCATTATTAAATAAATATGCAAATATTCGGTGGTTTTTTTTTTTTTTTTTTTTTTTTTTTTTTACTTAGCTTACACCGTTATTATGAAACGTTACAAAGTATTTGGAACAATTTCCTAATTCGTTTTTTTTTTCTTAAGTTTTTGTGTCAGAGATTAATTTGAAATACTTTTAAATCTGTCTTCTATCTGTACAATACCAGAATACTGGACAGAATTAAATAATATCTAAATTACTCCAAATTTTTTACAATTTCATTTTATGCTGCTTCGAAACACACACACACACACACACACACACATATATATATATATATATATATATATATATACACTGAAGTCACAAAAGTCATGGGATAGCAATATGCAAATTTACAGATGGCAGTAGTATCGCAGCGAAAAAGTATAAATGCGCAGTTTGTTTTCCAGAGCTTTCATTTGTGTTCAAGTTATTCATGTGAACAGGTTTTTCGTGATTTATGGCGGCACGACGAGAATTAACAGACTTTGAACGTTGAATGTTAGTTCGAGCTAGACGCATGGGTCATTCCATTGCGGATATCGTTAGTGAATTCAACATTCCGACATCCACAGTATCGAGAGTGTGCCGAAAGTATGAAATTTCAAGCATCACATCCCATCATGGACAGCGCAGTGGGCAACCACCTGCACTTAACGACCGAGACCGCCGACGTCTGTGTAGAATGGTCAATGTTAATAGACACGCAACACTTTGTCAAATAACTGCAGGAATCAATGTGGGACGTGTCCGATAGGACTGTGCGGCGAAATTTGTCTTCCTTGGGCTATGACAGCAGAAGACCGACTCGAGTGCCTTTACTGACAGCACGACATCGCCTGCAGCGACTCTCCTGGGCTCGTGAGCATATCGACTGGTCCCTAGACCAGTGGAAAACCGTGGCGGGGTCAGATGAGCCACGATTTCAGTTGTTACGAGCTGATGGTAGAGTTCGAGTGTGGCGCAGACCTAACGAAGCCATGGACCCAAACTGTCAGCAAGGCACTGTTCAAGCTGGTGGTGGCTGCATAATGGTGTGGCCTATTTTTACATGGCATGGACTCGGTCCTCTGGTGCAACTGAACCGATCATTGACTGGAAATGGTTATGTTCAGCTGCTTGCAGATCACTTGCAGCCATTCATGGACTTCACGTCCCCACACAACGATGGGATTTTTATGGATGACAATGCGCCATGTCACCGGGCCAGAACTGTTCGCGATTGGTTTGAAGAACATTCCGGACAATTCCAGCGCATGATCTGGCCACCTAGATAGCCCGCTATGAATCCCATTGAGCATTTATAGGACATCATCGAAAGGTGCCCAAACTCCTGCACCATCCACACTTTCAAAATTATGGACGTCTATACAGACAGCATGGCTCAATATTCCTGCAGAGGACTTCCAGCGACTTGTGGACTCCATGACATGTCGAGTTGTTGCACTTCGTCGGGCAAAAGGAGGACCGAAACGATATTAACAGTCATCCCATGACTTTTGTCACTTCAGTGTGTATATATATATATATATATATATATATATATATATATATATATA
>JAPMOQ010058339.1:30097-67701 GCA_026543055.1 Argiope trifasciata | reverse complement strand
TATATATATATATATATATATATATATATATATATATATATATATATATATATTATATAATTTTTCGAATTCATTTTTCAAAAAAATGTTCTGAAAGATTCAAATTATGTGTTATCGCTTTTGCTTCGTCTAAATACGAGTTAAATTTCGGTTTGAAATTTTGGATTTCAGTTTTAATTTTACTGACTAAATTAAAAGCCTAGTCTAAAATTATGATTTTTTATTTGAAATAGTTTATTAATAGCTAATTTTGAACAATATTTTAAACCATTCTATTAAACATAAAACAAATTTCATTCCTTTGTTGAATCCAATAGACTTTTAGCTTCGAAACCGCTGCAATATCATTATTTGCATCAATAAATTCTTTTAAGTTACAAATTAACACTAACTGTATGTATTCAACTTTAACCGTATCTATTGTAGCTTCGAAACGAGTGTTACATAATGGTGTCAAAGTAATGTTTAAATACTTTGGTAGATGTTCCTATCTTTTTGTAGATACAGAAAATAAATACAAACATTGCAACTATCAACAAAAAATGTAATATAAATTGCAGGAAGTAAATTCACAAATCAATAAATTAAAAGAGTATGATAAGCCAGGCACACATATGGACTGCATGAGAGTAATAGGGAAAATTCTCTAGATTTTACACTTTTATATCTCCCTTTCATGTTTCTACCGTTGGCATATACTTGTCTACTACAATCCATAATATCTAAATAAAGCTCACTTAATATTTCTGAACAGAGCTTTTGCTAGCCCTTCTTCAATCGCACCAATTACTTCAATAAACCTTATAAATGACTCAATTACACAGCTTTTTCTCTCAAAATAGATATACCTAATAAAGACTGAAGTTTTTTTATTATTATTATTGGAAATATCAGAAATAGAATCCATTTAGATACTGAAATATGTGTCATCATTTAACTTTGTTGAGAGCTTCATTTCCTACAGTAAGAATAATTTGATCTTGTAATATATGAACAAAATCATTGACAATTTAGTTTCTGGAATTTTTTTATTCTGTTTATATTATCCATAAGTACAAAGTCGTATTTACTTAGTAATTTGATTACACTTTAAAAATTTCCATTATTAGGTGTTCCTATTATTTCGTGAGTTCGACGAAGTGGAAGATTATAAAAATAGAATTACATGTACAATTCTTTGAAATAATAATTTAAGTCATTCCGTTTCCTTACTTATAATAATTTGGAATTGCTTTATCAATTTGTCCAGTTATGATAGCCATCTATAAATCTTGTATTTTGGACATTTCCTCTTCCTTTGCAAAAAAGTAAATATCAAAAACAAAATACGGAGTATTGTGTTTAGTTTAGTTATATTAACGTCTCTTTTTAAAGCAATACGAGATATGGACCTCATCATTTTGAACCCCGGTCAAATAACGAGGACGACACCTGAACAGGTACCCCTCTCTCCACACCACGCCACAACAGCGGGAGGATGTTTGGCCTGACAGATTTAACGTGCAAGAGACCCCCTCGCACGACGACTCTTCGGTGGAATCGAGTCTCGAACCTGAAACCCTCCGGTTCCGAAACCGAGACCTTACCACCAGCCACCGCGACCCCATTGTGTTTTGGAATAAATTAAAAATCTGCGAGGTTGAGTTTCAGCATTTGGCATTTTTTAAAAGCAGTAGGTAGTGGAAAATGATCTACCTTCACCATTTTAGCAAACACTCCTTTATGTTGAAAAGCTCCGATTTTAATACAAAGCATTCTAAATTTATTAGTTATAATACTTGACCATAAGCCAGGATCATTTACACTAGCTTGATCATATTTGTTATTGTCATTTTTTTCTGATTCGATCATATTTGTACAAACACACGGTTTTTCAACAAATTTCACAGTTTCAACATTTTTATTGCAAGGCTGTGTCGTTTACATGGAACTTTCTTCCCTTATTAAAGTTTGAATAGTAATTTCTGAAGTCGAAGCAGTTTTATTGTCAGAATTACTTCGTAACAAAGAAAACCCTCTGACCCCTCGAATTTTAGCTTTTCAACTTTCATAATTTTCTTTTTTGACACCCAGAGGGTATTCTTCTTTGGTATGGACATTGCTATATCTAACGGTATTAAGCGGTTTATAGAGTGAATTACCAAATTACTAAATGCTATATACGCTATTTCTTAGTAGGTGAGGTAAGTGATTTTAAATCTACTTACTTTATATTAATAATATTCTGCACACTTGCACTGGAATATAACATATACCGTAAAACTGGCATATTTCCAAATCAATCCGTTTCTCCATTTAGACTTCTTTCTCAATTCTTTTCTTTCCGGTAATGAGCGAAGAAGGAATGCAGTTTGGATTGCTAGGAGTTGATCGATTAATTTATCGTCGTTTTACTTTTTGTTTGAACAACTTAATATAAACAAATATACACAGGCGCACACATAAAAGCTAGTACATTAGATATAGATAAAAGTAGATAGCTTATGATTTACTAGTCCATTTGAACTCTGCCTCGACTTACGGGCGGCGAGCACGCCGCTCTGTCTCAGCATGTCTGAAGGGGATTTCCTTATTCATAAATGAACTTTCCCCGCCTTTTTATAGAAATCACTGGGATCTTTGCCTAATAAAGGCGTCAGTTGATGCTCCGACTTATGGGCGCCGGGCACGCCGCTCTGTCTTAACTTGTCTGAAGGGGATTTCCTTGTTCATAAATGAACTTTCCCCGCCTTTTTATAGAAATCACTGCGATCTTTGTCTAATAAAGGCGTCAGTTGATGCTCCGACTTACGGACGGCGAGCACGCCGCTCTGTCTTAACTTGTCTGAAGGGGATCTCCTTATTCATAAATGAACTTTCCCCGCCTTTTTATAGAAATCACTGCGATCTTTGTCTAATAAAGGCGTCAGTTGATGCTCCGACTTACTTCGCCGAGCACGCCGCTCTGTCTTAACATGTCTGAAGGGGATTTCCTTGTTCATAAATGAACTTTTCCAGCCTTTTTATAGAAATCACTGTAATGTTTGCCTAATGAAGGCGGCGTCAGTCCATGCTCTGCCTACCACATAGAAATAAATTGATAGACTTTAGTATGTGTAACATTATTATTGTTCAGCACACTATTTTAATTTGTAATCATGGTGGAGGCCACTCTCAATCGTGGGGCTAGGAATCATAGCACCCGCCACATCCCCCAGATGGCCGGTCCTTTACTCATCGCGTCATAATAGACAAGAATGTATAAAAACTTTGCCTAAATTTATAACTTAATATTTCAGAAATTATTGGGATTAAAGAATTCAAATTTTAAGTACGATTTTTCCGCTAGGTGCAATATTTATTATATGAATTCCTCGTCTGAAGTTTTAATCAGTTTAAAAAATTATTTTTATAGTTTTCCGTCACCATTTGTCACTAAGAGTAATACAATTTTCATAAAAAATTTGGGTACTTTTCCATTATATAGGTGAAAAGTCGCCAATAACGATGCTATCAACGCCAAACGGAATATCGCCGCCGGTAACCTTTTGCCGCTACATTTTTAAAGAAAGTCACGGCCATTTTGTCACCTGCGCCAAAATGGCGACTGTGTGTTGTTGCCAAAAAAGTTAGCTTGGCGAGATTTGCGCCGGTATAATGGAAAAGTACCAAAATATTATTCTGTATAGCCAGGGCAGCATTAAAACTATGAAAATGCATGTATTTTACATGTACTCTGATTGTTTTTAAGCATAACATCTATACACTGATATAGTTTCAGATACTACATGTGTTGGAAAAATTATATTCAAAATGTTCTGCAGGACAGATTGTTCAATCTTGAGCTACAGATATAGTAAGCACATCTTGAGTAGAAGTGCTCGTTAATATGTTTTGTTTTGAACTTTTAATTACAATTTGAATTAAAAATTAATCAAAGTTTTATCATAAATTTTAAAAATGCATTTTTGTTGTATTATGAGACTGTAAAATATGAATTATATAAAAATTGAAATAAAAATGAATAACCTTTCTCAATATTTGCTTGTAAAATAAATCACTTTGCATGAAAATACCCATTAGATTTCAATAGTTGTTGAATATAATGACAATAAATCTTTTTTAAAATCGTATTTTGCTGCAGAAAGGCAAACTATCATTAAAAAAACTCATGATCAGAATTTTCCATGCAAGGGATTTTGTGAAGCAAATTTTATTTTTGTTATTCTGAGACAAAATGTTTAAAAGAGGAGAAAATCAAATCTTAAAAACTGAAATTTCAATAAAATTAAAAATCTATATTAGAAAGGAAATGCCTGTTATTTCATTATAAAAATCTATCAATTTATAAATGATGAGGTAAAATAATTCACAATTAAATAAATAAGATTTTAAACATAAAATGAAAAAGAATAATTTCATTCAATGAGCTTTAGTGAGAAAAATTTCTTTAAAAAATTAATTCATATCAAAATGGTATAAATAAAAAAAAAAATCTCTTTTAGATTTAATATAGGAAATACATCAACAACAATATATTCTTTATTTTTTTAAAACAATCATTTTAATCTTTTTTGCAAGTTTTGGAGTAAAGGAACAGTTGTCAAAAAATACTAATAAAAAACATCAAAAACAAAGCAATAAATAATTAAACAAAATAAATTACTCTAAAAATAATGAATTAAATAGATTATTTTAATGACATATAATTGGCACCATAGAATGTCTCTACCAACACTTATTATTATGAAAAATAAAATTTAAGCTTGCAAATATGAATAACTGAGGAACAAAATCTCGCAAATGTGCACTACAAAATTATGAGATTAAATTACAATAGTTATGTGCAAATCATTAAAAAATATTTTTAAAAATTTGTTAAAATTAGAGAAAAAAAAGCATAATAATTAAATTAATACAACTAAAAAAGGCAAAATCACAATAAATAACTAAGCAGGCAAAGTAATATTCAGGAATTAATAATTTTAACAGATATAATTTTAAAAAATACCAAAATCTAATTTTTAATTAATAAAAATTGTAATTAATTTTTGAACTTTTTTAAATTAGCAAGATTTTTATCTTGTTTTAAACACATATATTGCATTAAATTTAGTCAAAAACTGTAGACTTTTATAAAAATCACACACACTTATAATCTACTTCTTAGACAGGGAAACTCCATATCTTGAAATAGAATGGAAGTAATAATATTCAAATATATATTGAAATTTCAATTCAAATATATATAGATGGATACTTTTTAACTAAGAAGAAGTAGGTATATATAACAATATAATTAAGAATAAACTTTACACAGAAAAAAGAAATTAGTTTCATATAATAACTTCAAAAATAAATAGTGGCAGATTATTATTAATTATTTCGTTGAACTAGGCAATGCACATTTTGGAGCCTTCTTTTAATAAGACTGTTCATTTAGTTTAATGAACACTTTGCTAACATTTTAGAACATTTTTTACTTATTAATGATTTATTTTATATGTACATTTTTCATTTCATTAACATTATTTATATGTATTTGTTTTCATTTAGTTATTAAGATTTTATACTATGTGGCAGCCACATTTGTACATAATATTATTGGGGCAGATGTTCAGTTTCATAATATTCTGATAATTAAATGAATTCAATGAAACATACAGGAGTCAAATCAATTATACTGTTAAGTGTTAATATTATCATAATATTTTATCATTCATAAAACTTGAATTTTCTACGTATTTATTTGATAACTAGGAAAATAAAAGTTTTGTTATCTATCTGCTTGCACCCTTCCCACAGCCTAGTAGTCTTAGCCAGCTATAGTAAATCCTCCATTCAGAATAAATTATACTGAAAAATTTAATATATCACAAGGGAAAAAAAAATTTCAAAGAATAAATTTATCAGCAGTAAAATTGGTAACTACTAATTTGACCATATCTTGATAATTTTCAGTAACTAAATAAAGACTAATGAGTATCAGAATTGATTATTTGCAATTAAACAAAAATAATAGCATTCTTAACCAACTTACAAATATATTTTTAAACCATATGAATAATTCAGCCATATGCAAACTTTAACTCTTTTCTTTTCTCATTACGATTGCCTAATACAATAATAGCTTCTTGTACTTTCTCAAAAACATGCATATTTGTAATAAAGAAAAAGAAGTGAAAATAATAACTGTGATTTTTGGAAGCTATTTATAAATGTTTTATACCATCTAATGATGGGAAACATAAATTATTATTATGCATGAATTTTAGCTTATTACTTGGAAACCAATAAAATTTTAGCATTTGCAGAGCATTGAATTTGAATTATCATTTTGCAAAAAAATGGTGGTAAATGAATAAAGTGCACACACTGTTTTTTCCTTCTTTACCATTTTCAGATATCTTATTTATTGGAAATTTCAAAAATTTTAAATTGATCAAATCAGCCACTATGAAAAGTCACAGCTACTGAAGAAGATAAAAAGATGTCAAATTTTGTTTATGGTTATGAAAATATAGGGAGTGGTATATTATAAAGTGTTGCAAGATATTATAAAGACACTACTAAGAGTAATGAAAATAACAATGAAGAGATTATTAAAAATATTTTTATAAGAGGAAATGGCAAAATGTTTCATTCTTTACAAAAAAATGAAAATTTATGCAAAAAATATGTTCTTTATTATAAAATTGTACATTTTTTTAAACAATTGAGGACAAAGTCAAAAGAATAGAAGATTATCCTTCTTTTTATAGTTGGATTTACGAATTTATCTTCAATAAATTTTCTTTATACCAAAGTTTTTCAGTGAAGCAATGAAACTTTATTTTAAAACATAGTTAGGAGTAGAACTAGTTATAAGATGAGCGATGTAATATACTTTATGAAATTATAAGAAATTTGCACTTATTTTTTTACACTGTGCAAATAGATTTATTGCAGTAATATTAATAATAAAGTTTTTTTTCCTGTATTAGACTAATTATTGCACAGTTCAAATCATTCAATATAACAAATTGATATTCTCTCATCATTTATAATAAAATGCTTTCCAAATATATTCTTTTAATCAGATTTGTGTATTTCTCTGTAAAATATATATGACATAGTATAAAATTTAAATACAGAACCACATTTAATTTCACATCAAAATATTTTTATTTCACAATGTCTAAATGGTGACATAGCAGCTTATTATTTAATATTTTTAAAATTTGGGCCATTCTTACAGTAGCTTTTCTTATTGTTCTAGATTACAGTAGTTATTAAATTTTCTTCTAAAATGAAATGTCCGAATTATTTATAATCAAAGATAATTTAAGTTTTCAAAGTTAAAAAATACATTTGGAATTTAATTATCAATCCATTCAACCTAATAAATTATACAAATAAAGCATATAATAAAAATATTCAATAAATATTTTATATTACTTAAAATATTAGTTAATGTGGATAAAATTGAATTTTATAACAAAATTTTTCAGAAAAAAATTTCAATCCTTATACAACTAGTAATATACAAAGAATAGGAATGATACAGAAAGCATTGTTTCTGTATAGATTTTTTTAAGCATAAAAATAATTTTGCCATAATTACTGGCACTATACTTTGGAATTTAATATATATATTTTACAAATACCACAACCTTAATAAATATTTGTGAATATCAGTAAAGAATGTTTGGTATTATTTATGTGAAAAATGAATGAATAAAACAATAAATAAATAAATGAATAAACAGAAAAGTAAAGTGTGCAAATAATTTATGAATTTTTTTTCCCTTTAGAATGTAGTTTTTTGTTACTATCATTATATATAAATATGATCATACAACTTGAGAATCCTCTTTTATACTGAGAATATATCAGAGCATCTGAGTGAATAAAAGGAAAAAAAAATCTAAAAACATGGTCAGAGAGTAAGAGAGCTGAGGTAGCTATTTTGTACTGTTATACATATACAAGGTATCTAGTAAGTTATCTATGAAGTAAATTATATAGCTATGTATTCAGACTCTTTGAGCTTTAAATTTTATTTAACTTTAGATCACAGCTTAACAAAATTAAAAAATTTTTAAAGCCATATTTTTACAGAAAAATTGGAATGTGCTTTCTCTTCTTTTCTAGCCATGGAAAAATAAGATCGTGGCCTGTGAACAATATATTTTTGTGTTTTTTTTAAATCAGAAATTAACCTTTTCACCATATATATTATTGAATATGATATAGATCAAATATAATATTATCCACAGGTAATTACACACCAAACAGATTAGAATCATAATAATAAAATCCTAATTATGCAGATTTTCTACAAGTGATAAATAAAGGTGAAATATTTATCATAATAAAATCATTACTATAAGTTTAGTTAAAGATTTTAATAAGTGTAACTTAGTAATGGTCATTATAACTCTCTTACAATTCTCATTTTATTTCATTCAATTATTACAATTTTTATTTTACAATTTACAAAAAAAAAAAAAAAATCTCTTAAAATAAAAAATTTAAAAAAAGATATTTTGTTTACTAAAGATAGCATTTCATATTTGTGATTTTTAAAAAGCTCTACGTTTTTTAATGTAATTTAAATACTGTCATTAAAAAAAACTTCATACATTTTACATTAAATTACATTTAAAAATCTGATGTAAAACAGCGTTCATTTTAAAATTAAAACTAACAGAAATTTTTCATTAAAAATAACTTAAATGGAAAAAACTATTTTTCTCTCACATTTTATATGAGTTACAAAAACTATAGCTAATACTCCACATTTAAAAAATGATTAATAGGAAAAAAATTACTACAAGATACAAGTAGTATTCCAATAAGTAAATACTAGTTTGATCTTTAAAAACATACAATTTTTTAAAAATATATATAATAATCTTATTATTGTATAAAAGAGCATATGTCAAACTACATTTCTGCTCAACTGGATCATAAATTTGAAAAACAACAGCATTAATAAAGACAGCTGTCCTTGCCCTTGATCATGAGACATTGATTGCTTACTTGCTTCAACTCATATTGAAATAAATGAAATGAAATAAAAAATTTACAAAATGAAAACATGCTATGTTTTCAAATAAGCAAAATTATAGATTATCTTTTCTATCTGAAGATCAAATGTACTGGATTTTAGAATAAGAAAAGTGTTGTTTTGCTTTACTTTTTGGCAAGATAAAAGATCACAAAATTTGAGATAATTTGAATTATAATAAAGTTGCCACTACTTAATGGTGTTAAGTACATGATATTATCAAAATAATCTGGTCTTAAACTGTCATGTTTAAATGTGCTCAAAAAAGTATTTATTTAATGTGATCAATATATTGCTTAATGCTATGAAATCTGAAGTTAAGAATTTATCAAATTTCCCATTTTCAACATAATTGCATTAATTATTGCAGTGTATGGAGTTTTTTTGCTTCATTTATAAATTCTGAGAGTTATTTATTCTATGGGATGAGTTCAAATTCTTTTATAAAGCCTAATGCAGTTTAGATTCACTTACATGGACAGCTATGCTGACAAATTCTTGACTTCAAATCAGTTAAACAACTATAAATCATTGTTGTCTTTAATTGTAATATGGAATCACATTGGGAGAAAAAAAAAAGAACTGATTTGAATTTTAAATACAAAACTAAATTTCTTAACAGATTTAAAAAAATGTATTTAAAATTAGCCAACACAACACTGTAGTGAGCTTGAAAACTCCATAGTAATTTCCTTTCATCATTTCTCTTGTAAAATATTGGAAAATCATGAAATTTTTGTAAGCAAAGATATAAATATTGGCGATTTCAATAATGATGAATGAGTTGGGGATAGGGACACCTCAATGAATAGCAAAAGGAATCAAACATTTGATATTTTGAAATGTTTCAACAAATATTGGAAGACAATAAAAAAATTAATGATATTTAAATGTATCATTAAGGAATAATTACTGCTAAACAACAATTAATGCACTAGTTAAAATGTTATTTTGGAAATAAATTAGAAAATAATATATGGTTGTTGTTTTTCACCTTGGTGTAAATATAGTTGTTACGATTCAGTTCGGTTTTTTACAATCAGTTAACAGTATTCAAATTTTATAGTCTTAAAATGATCACACTAAGCAGAAGTCACTAAGTTTCAGTCATGAATATGAAAAGATCCCACAACAATGATAACATAAGGAAGATGCTTGATAATCAAAAAAACCCTATGGTACTAAGTGATGTCACTAATTTTAAGATTTCAAGCAATTGTTTGACACTATGGCCTATGAAATAAAGTAAACATGATAAATATTCTGCAACAGTAGTCATCTTAAGTTGCATAGTCGTTCTTTGAAGCAACAATGACTAACTGAGAGACATAAAAAATTCTTAATCATGACAAAACAAATACAGACATGCAGTGAGATGTATGCTCTTTTATATAACAATAAAATTATATTACTAAAAGTTTTGATACAAAAATAATATTTATTTTCCAAACAAAAATAAAAAACACCAAGAGATATTTTTTTTTGCATATATATGTATGTATACATTTTTTCAGTAAATTCTCAAAGACTGAACAGATCATTTGACACTAAATTATAGCTGATGATCAAAAAACTTCCTTGTACAAAAATGGGAATGTATTAAAGAGATGAAATATCTATTGTAATAGAAAAATGATGAAAATTAAATATTATTAGCATCCATTTGTTGAGAAATGAATCTTTATCTACTCATCTGTTTAAAAAATGAGATTGGGCATTTGCCCATAAAATACACTAACTTAGTTCTAGTTAGAAAAGTTTTTCATTATAAGATAAGCAGATCCATCACCAAAAGAAAATTCTACAAGCAAAAAACAAAAACTACAGTTTTAATACAGAAAAAAAGATTACAATACTTATGAAATTGCAAATCCTGAGGTACAAAAAAGATCACTAAAATTGTATAAAATGAGTAAAATAATAGAAAATAGGAAGAACATTGAAAATACATTGATGATGTGTAAAATACAATATACTGAACACATAACGGTGGGCCGTTATCACACCTTCTCCTCAATTCCATCACTTTCAGTAACCAATGCTCGTTCAAGGATGACGCGACCCTCCTTGTAGCGTTGGTTCTCTTCAGTGGCAAACTCATAAATCCAGCCAAGTTTGGTATCACAGTTTTTGCAGGATACATCACGTACCATGTGACGACCAGTCAGCATCACTCGGTCTTGTACTTCACTGTACAGAGAATTCATAATATTAAAAACAATATAATAACTGAACATATTTTTAATATTAGTTATTTATATTATTAATTCTTCTTAATAATAATGCTACATTAATTTATTACATGAATAATAATAATGTTGTTACATTAACATAAATATCTTATTCTAATAATAATGTAGCTTTTCAGTGGTTAAAATTAAAAAAATCTTTCTTCAAAAAAATAACTAGAAAATGACTCTTACATATTTAGTTATGTAAGTTCTACACACAATTTCAGCTGTTCTTAAAAAAAGACTTTTCATCAGAGTACTGACTAACAAGCGAATTTTTAATCATTTACAAACAAATATTTTTATATTTATTATTACTTCTTATTTTTTATATTCCAGTTTTTATTTTTTACTAAAGTCATTTGAAGAGAGTATTATTTATTTAATTAATAGAAAAAAATGCAATTTATACAATTATTTTATTAAAAGTGCAAGTAGTTAATCACAGTTAATTGTTTGCCAGGAAGATTTTGAAGCTATAAGATATTCTGAGATTTGATATTTCTAAATTTAATTATTTTTAACCCATTTATGCCTAAGGTTAAAAAATTGGAACTTTTTCATGAAATTTTTATTCGTTAGGTAAAAAAATATGTGATGGGTGTTCCAAAAATGGAAAAGTAGGCATAAATGGGTTAAATAAATAAAAAAAACTTGAAATAAAAAGCTTCGATAAGTTAGAAGAGCAATCTGTACAAGGATTTAAAATTTATACGAAATAAAATTTTACAACTTTAGATTGCATTTTATTATCTTTGTATTTAATAACTACTTTGATTTTATTTACTTTGCAAAACTTGAGGAAGTTTATCCCATTGTGCAAAATAAGCTGTGAAATTTAATAAATCAAGATACAGGATCATAGTGTAATAGTCAGAATATTTCAAATTATGCCACTTAGCAGATAATATGATTTTTTATCCAGTATCATATTAAACAGTTGAAAATAATTCATTTCTAGTGTAAAACAGAATTTATCTAAAAAAGCATTTACAACAAAATTAAAATAAAATTAACTAGAATAAAACCATCCTTATCTAAAAGATAATTGGATGGAAGAATAGTACTGACATAAACAGAAAATAGATTTTAACCTACAGGCACTGAATGTCTATATGAAACATCATAAGAAATGTTTTCTATCTAATTTATATTATTTGATTAAGTTTTTATGTTAGAAAACAATTTTGTGATAGTTAAAATTAAACATGTTAATAAGTTACAATGCCAAGTGCTAAATCATTCATGTCCTCAAACAGGTTAACTGCATAGGGTGTGGGTGTTTTTTCCTAAATTCAAATGAAAATTCAATTGATGCATAAAATACGGGCAAAATTTTTTTAAAGATATATAAAAATGCAGATGCTGCTTTCACATAAATTAGATTATTTTTTTCGATAACAGTTATAAAAGGAAAATATTGCAGTACACTTCTTCTATACTTATAATAAAGCTCAATGTGTGTGTGTGTGTGTTGGCGCTCTACAGGCCAGACCGTTGGACCTACAGCTACCAAATTTGGTACATGTATACCTTGGAGGTCAGGAATGTGCACCTCGGAGCCCTTTTTTCGAATTTTTAATTAGAATTTGAATTAATTAAAATGTAAGCGAAATTTCGACGTTTTTCCGCTATAACTTCCGAAAATATTATCGCACAGACATGATTTTTACATCAATTTAAAGATAAAAAAATTAGCTTTCTAATGGTATAAATATTTTAATGTGTAACTAAAGCCTCTATTTTTAACGAATTTTTAAAGAAATATTTTGACCATGTTTTTTTGAGCACGTGACTGGATAAAATAAAATAAAACAATTACGGAAGTTCAAATAATAATAAAAAAAACTATCATCGTAAATCAAGTCTAAAGAAATGATTCTTTTAGCACGTGACTGGATAAAATAAAAGAAACATAAAATGTGATATTTTCTAAAAAAATAAATGCAAAGCAAAGGTTTCTATAATCGTTTGCCAGTATCTAAAACATTTATTCAACAAATCTTTTTTATTTATGGTAAACCTGATCGAATTTTGACAGGATATGCATTTGGAATCCCGACTTAATGGCATATTTCTATTATCGTTTGCAATATCTGGATCATTAATTCAATAATTTTTTTTTCCATTATAAAAAGTGATAGTTTCTAAAAAAATAAATGCAAAGCCAAGGTTTTTATAATCGTTTGCAACATCTAAATCATTTATTCAATATTTTTTTTCCTTTTTCGCTTTCTTTAAAAAAATATAGTATTTAATATTTTGGCTACATCACGGAAAAAAATATTTTTAATTTCAGGCCAATCAATGCCCGGAATTAGTTCAAGGCTAATGAATATGTGACTTAATTGAAAATTTTAGAACGCATTACTCATGGCGAACCAGCTGGTCGCCAAAGGCGGCTAGTGATTAATAAGACAAGACAAATAATGAATAATAAAACTAATTAAAAAATAATGATACAGTAACAAAACAAATTCCAACTAAGGCTATGTGATAATTTTGAACAAAAGACATTGTTTAGTATATTAGGAACCATTTAAAATTAAATTTATTTAAAATTCCTATAAATTTATTTTTAAAAACTTTTTTTTCAGTAAATATCTTTTATGATCTTCTTTCCATTTCATTTCATTCTTAAAAAACTACCATTTAGCAACATCTTTCTCAGAACTGAAAAGGAACAAGGATTATTTTTTAAAAAGTTAAAGGACTTTCAGATTACATAATGCATGATTAAAAATCGATTACTGTACCTAATGAATGGATGATAAAAATGATTAAAAATTGCTGTTTAGTAAATAAAAATTTCTTTCTTCTATTAAAAGATTCTCAGAAATGATTTAATTTTTTTTATCATAAGTAGCTTATAAAGAAAAGCAGAAAAATTTAATTAATACTGTTAAGAAATATTAATAAGAATTTTACCACTATTTAAAATAAAAAATTCAAAATTTCAAATTTTGATGTATGATACCAAACTTGATCAAGAAAGAAAGGGAAGAATCAAGGTGGTAGATGGTTCCAGTATTGACAATAGGATGCCCATGTAGATTCTCTGTCTTTTAAAAATTTAGATTCCTTGAATTTTAATCCAGTGAATCTATATTCAATAATAATTTAATTACTTCCCATATTTTGATTTGAACTCTTAAATAAAGTATACAGTTCACTTCATTGGTTATTTTAAAATTAAATATAATTCATAACTATCTCTTTTCACATGTAAAGAATTTATGAACCAAATTTTAGGCAGATAAGTTGGTGACAATATCAGAGTTATGGGAGGGGCATTCAAAAATGAAATAATTATAAAAACTAAATAAAAATCACATAAACAAATTTTTGTAATGAACTATTTTAAAACTGCTTTCTTTCTTTAAAATTATTTTTGTACATATTTTTAACAGATTGAAATTAGAAAGTGTCCTGCAAGAAATTTTGAAGGCCTAATTTGATGTTCAGTATGATCTTTGTTAGGATACATAATTTTAGGTTTAACCAACTGAAATAACACAAAAATAATATATTTTTAAAAAATTAAAAATCATTTGCATAAATCTATAAAAACATAAAAAATAATTTGCATTTCACATCACGAGGTTCTCTAATATGATATTCAGCATAATGCTATGAATTATTTAGTATATTCTTATACTAATAAAAATACAGGCATAAAAAATTCTTAATATTTAATCAAGAATGATGCAAAAATAACCAAAACTGTAGTGAAGTGGTAAGTTAAATATTTTAATAAATAAAGAAATGAATAGGGGAAGAAATAGAAAAAAACTCTTAAGTCAATTTCTCAATAAATTATTTGTAATTTCTTAGTAGACACATTTAAAGTTCTCCTAAATATTTCATTTCCTGGCTTCATTATTTGTAATTAAAATAAAATCAAAACATATGCAGTTCTAATCATGATCATATTTAAAAGTTGAGCAATTTTTCCCTCAGCAGAATTTGAATTTGACCATTTAGAGATCTTCTAAATCTTCATGATGGGGGAAAAAATCTTAACGTACATTCCCTCCCCACAAAATGATTTCTTTACACACAAACATTTTAGAATAAAAGCTACCACAGTTTTTGTCTTCTTATATAAGGTTGCATATAATTCCTTACTTAAAATTTTATTTTATGTAATTGCTTTCTGATATTTAATATTTAAGTAAAAAACAACAACAAAGAATCCTATGAATTCATCACATATATTTATGATAATAAAGTATAGACTTTAAAATTAAATAACATAAAAAAAAATTAGATTGCCCTGATAAATTCTCCACAATCATTTAAGTTCAGAATAAATTCAAGAACAAAAATAAATTTGCAAAAACTGTAGTAAATATAATTTTACATAACATATAAATAAAAAAGGCACTTTTTGTTCTTTCAATCTTCTTTAATAAGAATGTTACCAAGGCTAAATTTTAAAAAAAATAAGAAGAAGAAGAACACAAAAAAAGAAGAATTTATATTTTCTGAAAATTAAGCCAATGAATTCATTATTTTAAAAAATGAAAATATTAGAGTCACTTAAAATACTTTATTTGAAAATAAATTCTTATGTTTTTATAATTACTTATAATTATTTATTCAACTTTTAGCTTTTGAAAATGCAGTTCACAATAGAAATCAAATGAAATTAGTAATTCAATAAGAAAAAAAAATCATGAGATTTGAAAATTTAACTTATATAAATATTTAACATTCTTACATAATAAATTTAAATAAGCATTATAAATTATGTCAAAATATTAAAATAAAATAAGATAAACAGTTACCTTATTTATGTAATACACATGTAAAAATCAAATTGAATATATATCAGATAACAACCTAAAAATCAATGTAAAACTTCTTTCACAAAATAAAAATGACATTAAAAAATATTTCTAAGGTCAGAATATATATATATATATATATTATATACATAAAGAATATTAATGTCAGGTGACATCAGTAATTTTATAACTATTAGAATAAATAGCCATTGCTATTATATAGCTTCTTTTATTGCCAATACAAGTGATTTACACATTTTTAAAAAACCATATTTTACCTGTACACAAGGTTGACAGCTCTGTTGAATAGGAATGCCCTTCCTGTAGCTCCAGTAAACCTTGTACTTATCAATTCTCCACGATTAGTCAAGACAGTATCACAGCTGGCACACAAAAAGAGCCGGGTACCTCCAATATGTCTTAAAAAAAGTTTCCCCATGTTGTTGTGCTAATTATAAATAATAAAGATTCATAAATCAGCATTTAAATAACTGAATAAATTTTTAAAAATACATTAAAGAACTTAGTTAAATAAAAAATAATTTTATAAACAGCAAATATTTGACATAACTAATTACTGAACAATAAAAAAAAAAATCCAAAAATGAATTACTTAATAAAGTAAAAAATAGATATTCTTTATTTATTGAAGAAAACTAACATTTATTATGAGAATTTATTACTTCATTAGCTTCATATTACACAAAAAAAAACAAGACAAAAATATTAGAAAAAATATTTCTGCATCATATTTCATGCAAAAGATAATTTATACAATCCCAAACAAAGAAGCGCTATTGTTCTTCAATGTATGAAGAAGAAAAAATTCAATTTTCCTAATTAAAATTACTAAAATAATTCCCCAAATAACCTACATTTAAATTTAAATAATCAGTTGTGGTGCGAATATATGAAAATTTATACTATGTTATGAGAAAACCATAAAAAAAAATGCTCTTCGGCCAACAATTTTCAATATTCTAGATCATGCTCTGACGCTCAGCTGATTAATACCCAGCTTCTCAGAACCAGTTGACAACAAAGACTAGCGAATGAAAATAAATAAAGGACCGTTGCCATTTCCTCAAAGTCCTATTCATATGTTCCTATGCAAATCACATAGTAACTTTTATTCTTTTGACATTTATTTAGCTGCAAATTATTTTGACAACGATCAGAATATCAAAAAAAAAAACTGAGATCTCATGAAGAATCAAAAAAAATTTTGATCGAGTGTTTTTCATATTCAACTGCAAAGAAAAAAAAATTGTTTTTTTCCCTAGTGTCGAAAATGTGAATTACTTTGGTTACAAATTTCTTGCTGCATTGCTGTCTCGCATCATCGCGTTGTGCTTGCCAAAGTTTGTGAAAATTAAAAATGGCGGAAGACTTAGCATCTAATCTTAATAGTTACCAAATTCAATTGCAACAGGTATGTTAAGATATATTTTGTTAAGAATATTTTTATTTGTGTAGCTCCTTAAAAACTTCTGAAAACTCCATTCTTGAATTGAAAGTTCATGGAGTTAGGTGTCGAACAGGATTGAGTGACCAGTCAGCACAACATGCTTTTTTAAGAAATTTCTTTGCTGTTTTCATAAAATAATGATGCTATAAACATAGCTGTTATGAAATATGTTTATGTGATCGGAGCTCAGTATTGGTGCTGAGCGGTAAGAGTTATAAGCTTATTTGGTCTGACCTTGTTTTTGGTGTTTTCCTTACGAAAAAAAAAATGCCTACCATTCTTTATCGAACCCTTCTCACCTGAAAACACGTTTTTTTTAAGTAAAATTATTAATCAGTGACTTAATCAGAATTGATTAGGTCTGATTAAAGGGAATTTATATCTTTTATTTTTCAAAGTAACCATATATCGAAATATTTTCCTGACTGGCATTGAATTTTAAAATATTTGCGTAATTTGTTAAGCGATGATCATTTTTTTAAAGCGGAGGTGCGGCGTAGTTGTAATGAAACCATTTATTTCTACATGAAAATAATCTTATTCACAGCATATTTTTATCATATGTCCTTTTAACTTTAATTTCTTATTAACGTTGATATATATATATATATATATATATATATATATATGAAAAAATTCTTATTTCCAACAAACTTGTTGGAACAAACTAATCAAATGTACTTGAATATTATATAAAATGTTATTGTAGTAGTAAAAGGTAACTTAAGCTGTTCTACTAGCTTAAAATAATCATTTTTGATGAAAAACTGAATTTTTTCGCTTCCTATATAATTTTTCAAATTTTTCATTCTTTTTATTCATGTGTGAATTACAAATTAAGTTACAGCTAAAATCATAAGCATTGTTTTGTTTTGTATTAAAACTTTAAATACGTTTTCTCAAAAATGATATTTAAAAAAAAAACAGATAACTGCAAAAAGTGATATATGGGAAAGTTAATCAAGTGTTTATATGATAACTTTTGGAACAAACTTCTTGAAGTTTATCTAACAACTTTTGGTTCTTTTGGAATGGAATTTCTTTATTGAACATAAGTAATATGTTTTAAGTATAAATTTAAAACAAAACATTAAGTATTTGCCAGTTTAGTCATTGTTGAGCTATATCACAGAATTATTTGGATCTTCTATTATACTTCTAAAGCAAATAAAAATATATATTGTATAAATTTTCTGTGTATCAGCTACTTATTTTTTATACCCCTAATTTTATTTATTATAATAGTTTGTACTATTTTTATATTACAAATATGACTTTAAAATGCTTAGAATTTAAATTCTTTATTTAATGATACATATAAAAGTGCGAAAAAAATATTTTTGACTACTGCTCATTAAGAGTAAATATTTATGGCATTTGTTAATTTTAAATTTTTTATTTTGTTAAATTCTAATAATTTTTTAATGTATAAAGATTGTAATGTCTTGATGATAATTCCTCATGTGTCTGAAATTTACAGGCATATGGTTTTAGGTCATCATATACTAAATAGAAATTCTTCACCCATATTGGTTATGTAAGTGTGTACTTACAAATATTCCATATATGGTTTTGCAATTTCTGACATATTGATTATTTATTGTTGACTTTGAAATGCTAATATGGATTTAAAAAGATGCCCTTATGGTACCTTTAACCATTTAAGATGTATTAAAGGTACCATAAGGGCATCTTTTTAAAATTCGCCATCTATAATTTTATTACTTAATAACTATGATTAATTAATGATACTAAAAAAACTATGAAAACAAGTTATGTTTTGCTGTGTGTTTTTTTTGTATAAAATGATTAAGTATTATTGCCATTTGTTAATTTGAAATGACATGGCTTTGTTATATATATTATAAGCTTAGTGTGTTGATGATAATTCCTCATTTGTCTGAAAGTTACAGGCATGTGGTTTTAGGTCATCATATATAAACAGAAACTCTTCACCCATGTTGGGTATGTAAGTTATGCTTACACATATTCCATAGATGGTTTTGCAGTTTCTGATAATATTTATTGATTATTTACCATTAATTTTGAAATGTTATAATAAGTATGCTGAACATATTTTAAATGCATTTTCTTTCCATAAACTCTGACTATATAATGAATAGTGATTAGTTTTTCAGTTTGGTAACAATTCAGATAGAGGAGAGGACTGAATTTTTATCTAACATTTAAGTTATTTTTATTCAGAATAATTTTTAGAGAAGTGAATGTTTTCATGTGTTCCTATCCTTGGTGAAGCTATTTTTTCCAAATTAAAAAACTTGCTCATATGAATGAATTTTATGTGGAAGGTAACACTAACAAATTTCTCTAATATTTTAATACATTAATCAAAAGGAATCTAAATTGTGAAAAAATTGCCAAATCTTATGGAATTGTTTTTTGCTTCAAGCGATTCATTATAGCAGCTTTTGTTGCATTAATTTTCTGTATGACTAAGACTGCATGAATATTCTGGGTTTTAATTTCAGACAGTAAAGCAGCTTTAAATGATATCCATGCATTTAAATGAGGGCTGTAAATTTGATGAATAGTAATATATATATTTTTTAATGTTAGGTAACACAGTGGGAATGGCAGATTAAGTTTTCATTTTATCTGTTCTTTGAAAAGTGGTTGCACAACATGGTCACTTTAGACATAAATGTAACTTTCATCTGCATTATAACATCAGCATAGCTTTAAAAACATCACTCCTGATTAAGAAGTATGATTCCTGACATCCCAATTAAATGCTTAATTTGTTCAGTAGTTTGTTAGTCCCCTCCCTTGACCCTTTGAAATCTTGACTAAACAAAAACAAAATAACTACCTAAAAAAACTAAGTAGGATTCACTATATGCAAATACTCCAAGTGTAAAAAATCTTATGTTGCAGTATTTCTGATATACCTTTGAACATGAAACTTATGATGTATTACTATCTAAAAATTGACATGTATAACAATTTATATCTTCTTTTAGGTTCAACTATTTGTTGAATAAAATATAAATTCGCTAGTTATGAAATTGTGCTGTAACAGATATTTGAGGCAATTGCTTTTCTGATTATTTTTTCTTTGAAAAGTTTAGTGTGTGTGCTTGATGCAATTTTGAAACCTTTTTAGAAAATATGTTGAATGTTTTCAGTTTTCGATTAATTAGGTTAGAATATTATTGCATTTTTATCTTACACAAAATATGTATGTGCGAGAAAAACTAATTATATGCACACTTCTATTAGCTCTGTAGAATATTTAATTAGTGCAGTTTAGCTAAGATTTGCTCTTATCCCATTAAAATTCACAACCAACCAAAATATCACTTTATCTTTAGACACTGCCAACTGTTAAAAACAGTTAAGTACAGTTTTTTTGTTGTTATTTGTTATACAGCAAATTGTTATTTTCAATTACTTCAGTGCATCTTCTATGAAGTTAATGGAAATATACCTTCTTATTATTGTGGTCATAATCTTTAATATAATAGAATTAGATGAAAGACAGTATTTTGACTCTCTAGTTACTGAGAATGGATTGTTTTTAATATTTATGAAAATCAATTTTAGCGTATGGAATCTTAAAATATAAAAAATTATGCATGCTTAAGAGTTTTTTGTACTTTTTAATAATTGGATGGCATATGTTATATTTTAGGTTGAAGCAGCTTTAACAAATGAACCAGACAATGAAGAACTATTGAAATTGAGAAAAGATTTACAGGTGAGTTCAACTTTCTAAAGTAATCGAAATCTATTAAATGTTTTTTACTGCTTACTGAAAAGGTTTTTGTTCTTTTTATATGTAAAAAAGTTTATAAAATTATTTTTAAAAATAACTAAATTTATATGGAAGGTAATTAAAAACTATTTAATAATTTCATTTTAAAGCATTTATTTAATGAGATTTAAGAATGCAAATATCCATAGACAAAAACATGCAAACTTTTTCTTTTTTAAATAATTATATAAATTTATTCTATGCATCTTTAAAAATGGAAGGTTTTTTTATCACTCTAAACAATATGTGTTTTGCGAGATTTAACTTAATTAGTATATTTAAATTTAGTACACATTTTTTAAGAATACAAGTCAAATTCTATAATAACATTTAATAAAATTGATAATTGGATGCATAAATATTTCTACTCAGCATTTCTGATCATGGTGAGTTTTCTTAGCAGTCATTCCTTAGAGTTCTGAAAGGTATAAACACTGTTTTGATTTCTGATATGCTCTTTAATGTGAAATCAGGTGTAAAGTTTTTGAGTGTCAATTTTTCAGTCTGCGGATGTAGAAAATCTTCGATGTCTCCTCAGCCTTAATAAGGTTGCATTACTGGGCTCCTTCGCCCAGTAAAGCACTTGCCACAGTTGCAGTTGCAGCGACAGAAAAACAGAAAGTGGCTGAACAGTAAGAATATATTGCTTTTGTTTTTTTAAAACTTTCATTTAGAATTTTTAAAGGTAGGTTTCCGGTATAGGTAATGAAATCGTGCGCGCTGATTTCTGTTTTTGGTCGATGTTTTATTCCTTTTTCAGATAGTGGTGAATTTGCATATTTTTATTGAAATATTTCATTTTTATTATTTAAGAAGTTTCTTTTGCGTAACAATTTTATTAAATCATATGTCTGATTTATTCAAAATTATAAAATTAGCATTACAAAATGTAAAAACATGCTTCATTTGTATCAACATTTACTATAATATATCTCATGTATAAAAATATTAATCATTAAAACTAAATTGAATACAATTCTTAAATTTTTTTTCTAAAATCTTTTTAATTATAAGTGTTGTAAAACATCTATTCCAAAAAGCAGTCATTTTAATTTGAAAACTGTTTAATGTATTAAAGCAAAACATATAAAATGAAGGTTAATAGATCTATTATATGTATGTTTATTTTTTTCATTTCTGCTTAGCATGTTGAAAATTTACTTCATTTCAATTTATTTAATGCTCATGCTTATTTTGTGAATACTTAATTTTGATACTTGAATTTGATATATATATATATATATATATATATATTTGTTCACTAACAATTTTCTGAAATATTTGTGACAATATTTATTTACTGGTTAATTAATATATTAAACCATTCCATTATATACATTAAAACTTTTCCTTCCTACTTTGATGATTTTTCTCAAATCAGTAATTTGTTTTTTAGGAAGTCATTCAATTGACAACTGAACTTATTGCTGCTAACACCGAAAAAAGTTCAAGTTCACTTGGGCATGGAGGTTCTAGTAAAGAATCTGATGCCTCATCTGGGTCATGGATGATAGGAGAAAGATGTCTTGCTCCATGGTCAGAAGATGGACAGTAAGTAACAATCAAGCTTTATTTTTTCCATATTTTCTTTTGCAAATCATTTATGTTTAACTATAAAATTTGCCTACATGTTAGCTATTGGGTTATTATCAAAATCTCAAGTATTTAATTTTATCAACTTTACACATTTCATTTATGAGTTAAGATTGAATTATGAAGAATGTAAAGGTAGGTGACTCAAATAACAAATTGTGATTAAGGAAATATAAGTAGTATAAAGTTGTTAGAGCCAAGATTGTTTGGACTATTCATAGTAATATTAAAATAATACTAGTTATGAAATCTTTCAATTTCTGTGCATATTACAGTTTAAAAGTTGCTTGGTAATTATGTGATGAAGCTTAGACATATGTATAATTGTTAAGCGAAATCTGCTATTACAATAGTTGGCACTTATTCAGTTTTTGTTTTAGCTCTAACATGTAAAATGTAAATTTTTTTAAAGTAAGGTAAATGACTTGATTAAAAAGAAATTTTCAGCTTGGGAGATTGTCATTGGATTCCTTGTCAGAGTTCATTCTATTCTCACACTTTGTGGGCAGTTAAAAAAATTTTCTATAGTTTTTCTTCAGCACTTATTTTGTATTTGGCAATGCATTTTTTCCCCCCTGTTAGTATATCACTATTTGTTTCAATCTGATTTTAATTATTATTTTTTAATGTGCTTTGAATATCATGTGTCTTTAAAATCCCTTGTGAGGAGACAAAGGTTAGTGAAATCAAGAATTGTGTATTAAGGGGCAAGACGAAGTCGAGAACAAAAATTAATTATGTGATTATATATATATTGCAGGGTTTTAACCAAAAAAAACTGAACTGAGGTTTTCTACTAACTGTATTTTTTTCTGATAGATCGTTATTTGATTCAAACATATTTAAATCATTGATTTTGATTTAAATACTTTACTGTAAAGAAACAAAATTTTTATTGTAACTATATGTCTATATTTTTATATCAGCAAAGTTTTATGAAGCAATGTTTTTTTATTATTTATTTTTAATTATTTCTTCAGTATACCGCCAATTTGCATGAGATTTTCTACTGCAACTGTCATTAATTAATTTGCGATAATTGTATTAGAGATGTTGTAAAGAGAATAATGGTCCATATAGATAAGTGTAACTTTTAATTTTAAAATAACACTCGATAATCAATAGTGTTTGCTTATTAGAATATATATTGAAATCTATATTAGAAGTACAAAATGAAATCTTTATTAGTAATATATTTTAGTGAATTTGCATTTCCCTTAGTAAACATACAATATCTGTTTGAAATTTTTTTTCCCCTGAATTATTGCCTACTAATTCCCATGCCTGTCTGAAAAGGAAAAGGTCAATTTAAAAGGTGTCTTTTTAATGTCTTTTAGTCATACCAAATTTTCATTTTCAGGAATACAGGTATCCAGTTATTGTAGTTTGATAGCTTTGATGGTCTGAAAGATAAGCTCTGTAAAGTGAATAATTGCATCTAATTAAAACTTTGAAATCTTCAAAGTACACCTATCCCCCGATTTGCACTGAAGATAGGTTCCTTAGAAAACCGTGTAAATCGAAATCATTGATTCTTATATGTAAAACTGTGTAAATTGAAAACAAACTAAAATGTGCATAATTCAGTCATTTATTTCAACGTAAAATAAAACTAAATATATCTTAAAAACATAAAAATAACTGTCTATTTATAAAATAACAAAAATATAAGGTATATTTATGTAATTCATTTTACATATAGAAACAAGAAATATAAATTAAAAAATTTAGACTCTCAATCTTCGTAGACTCTCAATCTTTTATTCCTGATTGGTATGATATCACTTTCATCACTCGATAGTGGTTGATGTGATTCAAGTTCGATGCTAGATGAATTCCGGGTCGGTGCAAATTTAAAAACCGTGTAAAAGTGAAATCGTATAAACCGAGTGCCGTGTAAATCGGGGGATAGGTGTATTTTCTGTTTGGCAGTTATGTTATTCTAAAAAATGATTTTTCGGGACTCATTTCCATAAATTAAGTTTTATTATTGTATGATTTAGAAAATGTATAAAACCTTTTTTTTTTTTTTTTTCATTTACATTTCTTTTCTGATAAATAGGTATTATGAAGCTATAATTGAAGATATCTCAGATGATGGACAGTGTACAGTTAGTTTTACTGCTTATGGAAATACAGATGTATGTGATGCTGAACAGTTGAGGCCTATAGATAAAGAGAGCAGTCAGCATCCAGAAGGATTATCCAAATCAAGGTAACATGGTTTTTCAATTTTTATATCCTTAAATACTAGACTTAAGCAAAAAAAAACCTTTTTGTTTCCCCTCCTTCTGTTTTTGCTTTTCGTGCAATTCAGTTTTCCTTCCATCTTAGTCATTCTTTTAACTTTTGTTGCTCTTATATATTAATAGATATTTGTTGCATTTTCTTATGTGAAAATTCCTTGTTATTTACCTTCTTTTCCCATTTTCATGCAAATCCTGAAAATAATTATCTGAAGAAGGAGGAACTTTCATCTGGTAACATTTGTTGAAGAATTAATATATTTTATTCTTGTATCATATTTCATTGAGATTAATAACTATTAATATTACCTAATAAATATTCTAATTAAATGTTTTTCTTTTAAAATGTGCTGAAATGTTGTCTAAAGTAGACATATCTGGACTGTGGCAATTTAAAAAATTGTTGCTGTGTTTATGTAATTTTTTTTTAAAAAAATGATGTGGCAGTAAAATTTAAGAGTAATTAATATTTCTTTGAACCAATTGTAAATTCTTATTTAACCTTTTTCCCCTTGCAAAAGAGTTTGGTAAATTCCAAAACAGTATAGCTTTATTTTAAGAATAATTTTTAATAGAATCACAATTACTAGTAATTATCTCTTGCATTAAATGTGTACATACATGTTAACTGGATGTAAGGGATGGTCAATTATCAAAATATATTTTTATCTGAATTATTGAATAATAGTATTATGTTTTGAAGTTACATAGTTGAAACAGCTTAAAATTGTAGATTAGAATTGCATTTAATATGTGCTTTTTTTTTTCTTTTAAATTAAGTCTAGGACATGTATTACTAACAAAAAAAAGTATATAAAAAGACTGAAGTTATCACTCTTATTAGTGCAGAATGCTAGATATGAAATAGATGTGCGATGTAAAACGATTATTTCAATATTAATTATAATTATTTTTTGGGGGTATAAAATTTTCTCAATGGAAAATTGATAAATTTTATTTCCATTGAATGACACTTTTTATCATTTTCTTATTACTTTTTAAAAAATTGTATTGCTTTTTTTTTATTTGAGTTAAGAAAACTATGGTAAGCTGACCTGTTATTAAAGATATTTGTTTAAAGGATTGGGCTTTTATAGTTACAGTTTGCTCCTCTATTTCTAATAGTTGATTGACTGTCATCTATCTTTACTATCAGTTTTCAAATATAATTACTTGATGATTTGTCTAACTTCTTTCCTTACATAAGTAATTTCATTTGTTTTCTTGTGTTTGATGAGTGCATTTTTCAAAAGGAATGGAAAAAATTTATTTTTCATTTCCAAATTTTTTATTGAATGTAAATATTAAATTAAGTAGATATTCAAAGTAGGAAAAAATAGAAAAGTAACTGAGTTTATGTCAGTTTGTACATTTCTCCTGTGTATATAGATGAGAATTTCTTTTAAGATTGAGAAAGAAGAATCCAGCATTCTTAATCCTGTGTCAATTATCTGACAGTCTTTACAATTAAGCCTGTCCATGTTGTTTCCAATAACTTTCTTATTTTAAGACTGTTTATATTCAAGTATCACTAATATTTCTTTTCCTAATATTTGCATGTATTTAAGGAGATTAAGTTCATAAGAGAATTTTGCCAGTTGATGGCTATTGATTAGATGCAAGAGATTTAAAATGAGTTCATCTAAATTGTTGAACCCTTTGTTATGTAATCTTCTTAAAAGTTTATTTTGTTTTCAGTTCAAACAGTAAAATAGGGAATAATGAATACATTTTTTTAAAAAAAAAATTCTTTTTGTTGAAGGATTATAATCCGAATTGATTAAGAGATTAATGAATTAGTTGCTCTTAAAAAGTATAATTGTATTTTGCACACTTCACAGATCATTGCTTGATTTGATTCTCTTTCAAATATATCCAAAACTTATAAACTTTAAGATCAGTTTTATCTGATCCTGTAATAGTTACTAATTTATGCCAAATGTATTCAGCATTTATGACTATTATAAGAGATAAGTACTATGAGGCAAGATAATTAGTTTTTCTAATATACATTGATGGTTTTTTTAGTTCTTTCCCCCTTTATCAAAAATTGATAATTTCCCCTCCCCATTTTAATCTTTTTTTCTTGTTATTGCTAATATGTTTTAAAAAATTCATGTTGCATAAAATATTTTATAATCATATTTCATCCTATGATTATAAAATATCACATGTTTTCAGTAAGTACAATTTAAAATAAGTACATTTATTATATTATTCTTGTTTGTTGTTTTATATGATGGAAAGGACATTGTTTGAAATGCAACTGTAAAATAAACTGTTCTAAATGAAATGTCATTATTCTGTATGTTTTTTATATATTATGTAGATTTTTTTCCCCCTCCGTTGAATGACTATTTTATTCTGATTAGTCAAAAGAAAATTTTGCTAATCCCTGATATCTTCAAAAACTTGAGTTATAAATATGTATATAAGGTTCAGTAAATATGGATATGGAAGGCTATAAACAATTATTCAATATAAATACGAATATATTTATAATTTTTAGCTTCAATCTGAAACAATAATGGCACAAATAGTGAGCAAGGCCAAGTACTTTGAATTAGATTACTGTTTTTGATTTTCGTATAATTGCATCTGCATTTGTTAGATGCTTTTTTTTTCCCCGTCATTAATATATATGTTCCATTTTATCTATCTTTGAATTCAGTTTTGAGTTCTAACAGTGGTGCCCTCCCCCTGTCAGTATAGGATGGTTTTAAATGTCAAATTTAAAATATTTTTGCAGCTGTTTTTAGAGTGTTTGGAATCAGGCCATCGTACCTAAGTAGACAAAAATCTTATCCATATAGTGCAACAACTATTAGTGGTTTTTCAGAGTTGAATGCTATAACTCGCTTAAGTAATTTTTTTCTGTTTAGTAAGTTTTAGGATTAGAATCAGAGTTGGTAAATTCTGTTCAAATTTCTGCATATTCACTACTAGTTAGATAATCAGAGGTTTAAATTAAACCTAGCCATTTTTTTTGATCAAATAATTTATATAAAATCTTAACTGCTTTCTTACAATTTTCCTCTTTTTCAATAAATATCCCTGTTAAGTTATTTTTCATTCTCATAAAATTACAATTTTGTGTTTTTTCTTGTTTAGGAAACAAATAATCCAAGCACAGAAAGATTATAAGAAAAAGAAAGCACAGAAAAAGGCTCAAAGGATGAAGCAACTTGAAGAAGAAAGGGAAAAGGAAAAATTGAAGTGGCATAGTTTTAATGCAAAAGTAAGTAAAGATGTTATTATTATTATTATTATTATTGAAGATAGAAATTAATAAATATATCCATGTTTTAATATTTAACATGGGAGTATAAAATTTGAAGTTTTTCTTTTACACCATCACTTGCATTGCAGACCATAGCAGACTTTAATAGAAATCTATAATTAAGGTATATAGGTACCTGAATATCAGTTACTGAACTTATCATGTTTGTTGCAATTAAATAAATAAATAAAAAGTATTGTGATAAATGTTAGTCAGCTAAAATTTGACTGTTTGTTAATGGTATGCAGTTAAAACCAAGATTTGATTGACAAATATATGTATGTGTGTGTACAAATTGCTTTAAATGCTCTTGAATTAAGTGATTTTATATGTATACACTAGAGATATGTACCTATAAAAAGTAAACCTTCCATTAATTAAAAATAAGCAGAATTTTTATGTGCATTTTGTATCAAAACAAATAGTGTTGATCAAATCATACTAAGCATTGGGCATTCTTTTTTATTTGACCTATTATTTTTGAAATTAATCAATTACTTGTTTATCTGATGCATTTAAAGGGATAATATTGGTTTGAAAATGTCTCCTTTTAAAAGCTATTAAAATAAAAATTTTAACCCTTGGAAGCATTATATACTATTAGCTATTTTTCATTTTAGTGTAAATTTGTTCTTTAAATTAATTCCTTGCTCTTTGTTATTTTTCATGGAAGCAGAGTAAAATTATGTTCATAAGTTATCTGGGCCTTATCTTTTCAAGTCTTGATCCTCTTCCCCTTTGAATGTTTTTGTCTGAATAAAACATAAAAATCTGCTGAGGGGTTAAAATACTCTTTTCATTATTTTTATACTGCATATTAAAATGGGATGAATAAATTTAAGTATATTTTTATTTGCTGCAGTTTGTTCTGTGGACTTGGAAAAATAGTTAATTAATTTCCAAGTATTAATTTTTTTAAATAAAAATATTTTTGCTGTTTTCTCATACAGTTGTTTCATTTTTTTAGGCTTTCAACAAGAAAGGTCATGTAAAGAAAAGTATTTTTGCTTCTCCAGACAACATTAATGGTCGTGTGGGCATTGGGACGTGTGGTATTGGTGGCAGGCCTATGACAGAATTTCAGCAGCAGGAGAAATGGCGGCGAGGACCTGCCGGAGGAGTACTTGGCAACATCAAGGCAGGAGCTGCTCTAAAGGGGCAACATCCTGCACGTTAAGAGATTGGCAACATATCCTCTCTGAAAATAAATTCTCACAGCAAGCTCAAAGAAATGATCCCTTCTCATACATTTAATTTCATTTTTTATATATATGTACATATATATTCTTTTTCTGGAATTGTACGTTAGAAAAAACCTGTCTAAATTTTTTTCTTATGATTAGTATAATTTGATTATCTATATTGTTTTTGTTTTTTTTTTAACCAATAAAGGTATAACTTCAAATATCAGAGAAACCTTATCTGTGCCCTGTAAATTTATTTTGAACCTTTCAGAAAATTGCCCGATACCTTCACAATGTTCACTTTAATATTGTAAAATAATTGCTGTGCAGTTGCTCCTCTTCTATATTGTATTTGTCTGAATAAATTTTATTGCTCTGTTAAAGTTGAATAAGATCATTTTGAACTTTATAATGTTTCTCATTATATTAAAGAACTTGCTGTCAAGAATTAGAGTGGCATTGTTTCTGCATTTCATGGCTATGCAGATTGTTTCATATTGTATAAAAATCAACCTGTTCACTTGTGTTTTTTTAATAAAATAGATTTTATTTTATTTTTTCCATTTGTAAATAAAGTTATGTGTATCAAAAATGAGTTTTTTTTTTTTTTTTCTTTTTCAAACATTAGTATCATTTAAAAAAAACACTCAATGTGTATACTTGTATACATAAATAATATAAGATTATATATACGACAAGTATATGCAATCTTATATTTGCTCACCGTACAAATCTGTAATTAGTAGTTCACATCAAATTCTAAAGCATTTTGGATGTTCTAGTTCATATAGTTTAATTTTTATAGCTGACCATTACAATTTATTTCAAAATGCTGTATCTTAAAATTTAGCATGTAGTTTTAAGGTCAGATATTAGTTTTAGCTTTAATGGATATTCAAATTTAATGATTTTGAAACTTGGAATGGAACTCTCTCTTTTTTTTTTTCAATGAATAAGTATATATTATTAGATCTTAGTATCAACATTAAATATGTACTTTTTAAATTCTTATTACCAAATTTAGTGTTTTTTATATTGAGATCATATTGAATATTTAACAATGCTTGAAGCTTTAAAACATCTTTTGATAAGTAAAAGTAATTCTACTGTGTAAATTCAGTAAAGGTAGTTTTCCCTGAAATGATGAAATACAAGAATAAAAAAGAGTTGGAGGGAAAAACTGAAATCCTTCAAAATTTTTGAATCTCAAATTTCATGTTATCTTGTGATATTATTTTATGCTACTTGGTATCATTCTGACAAAAAAACATGCTCTCACATTTCATAATCACCAACATTTAGAAAATGTAATGGTCCTTTATAATTGTCTGATAATTCTAAAAACAAAAAAATTGATTCCTTGAATGTGTCTAACCGCCAATTTTCCACTCGTGCATTTTTATACTGCGAAAACTTCAAACCAAAACATTATGTCTTCGCATGATTATACAAGGAATGATAGATAAACTGCAAAATATAATATAGCAGATTGTTCTGGATAACATGTTAATTCAATTGCATTTATGGTTTTTTTAAAACTTATTTAAATGATCAATTGATATGTAGGTAAGATTGAAACATTCATATGTAATCGGTTCATATCTAGATACTTCTTTAGAAAACATACTGTTTTTACAAAACGAAACTGCCGAGCAAAGCATAGTCTTCAAGATATTTCCATATAAATTAATATTGTTTTGAAGTTTGTAAATATAGCCCTAAATAGCTTTGATATATATAAAACTACTTGTAGGAATGAGCTGAAGTTTTTAATTCTTCCGTAAAATGATCTTGTCATTCAATTCAACCCCAAATTTAAAGAACAGAAATTTTTTATTTAATCATAATTATTTAATTGGTCGGATTGATTAAATTGTCTTTTTTTAAAAAAAATTGATATACTTTAGATTACCTGGAGCGGGTAGTTGAAGTGAAAATACATCATTTAATAATATAAATATAATGCTGCAATGTTTATATATATATATAAACATTGCTGCATTTTATAAGAATTTGATTTGGTGTTGTGACAGATACAGTTTTAGACTTGTAAAAGTATAGAACATGGATTCCACAGCTCAAAATCTGGGCAGAAGTGGATCGTTAAGAATCTGAAGGGGATAAATTTCTCATGCAAAGAAAACTTTTAATATTGGTTGACGATGTGTCTCATATTGGAAACAAGATTCTGCTTCTATATATTTCTCAATTTAAGTATCTTTTCCTCAATGGGTTGCCTAGGAGCAGCTCATCAAGATTGAAGGAAGAGGAGTATTTAAAACGTTTTTAAGAATATTTCATCCAATACACTAAGTCGATAAGACCAATACTACAAGAACTGAATAATCATGACTTCCACATGTTGATTCCAGCCATAGAACTGATATATAAATGGAGGGAACTAGAGGCATGTTTCTTGTCTAAACAAGTGTCCCCAACCTGAGTCACGTGACTTCGGGAAAATCTGGGAGTAAGAACATCTTTTTTGGCGCCATATCGGAAATCTTGGCATACTCAATAACTGCCGAGTAGCATTTTGATTCCCGGCATTGGGTTCGGTCGGTTTTCATTTCCGGCTAAAATTTCCTAAACAGTCATATATATATATTCCTTCTTTGAAAACTAAACAAACTGGTTTCGAAAATAATGTTTTCTTTTTTCTGAGTTATTGTATTTAATTTTTTACTTTGTTTTTCTGCATTAATTAAACGTGATAATTTTTCTTCTATAAGTAAGCATTTTGTTTCTTTTCTTTGCCTAAAAATATCTTAAGGTTTTACATTACATGTTCAAATATTTTCTATCATTATCTCAAACGGATAAAAGAAACTTAAAAAAAAAACAGATTATTAAAGTAATAAAAGCCTTTTTTTTTCTATATTGTACATATGGAAATATTAATACTATCCATGTTATTAGATACGGAAATTATGGAATTTTAAACTATATATTATGGACACCTTCAGCAATTTTATTTATTATTGCAGTTATTTTTTAGTTTAAAACCATTTATTTGTTGATTCTACATCAGTATCCCAGAGAAAAAAATATAAATAAAAGAATTGGGAAAAGATTACTGAATTATTTTCGTACTGCAGTTTTTTTTTTCAGCCATGTACCTCTCGATTTTTCGCGATCAAAGGAATCAGATCAGAAGTAAAATGTTTCGAGCATAATTTAGTGCTGTTTGTCACCGTGAAATTTTCCCTTCTCAGTTTGACAGCTATAGTTTTCACCTTCTTAAGCTTTATAAAATTGTTGTTTTATGTTTTCATTCATATTTTCACTATGAATTATAAATATTGAACATTTTATACAAATATAATATCTACACTTAAACTAGTGCTTATTAAAATCATTAAAATAACAACAACAACCCCCCCATAAAAACTACAAATATGTTAATTATTAATTTATATTTGTAATTAAATAGTAAAATTTTACTATACGTTTTTTTTTTGTTGTTGTTGATAAAGTATTGTCAAGGAAAATTGTTCTACAAGGTAAATATGCCGTAAAATATTCTTTTGCAAAATTTAGATTGGATTTAATACCGTTCATGATATAATACAGTTCGACTATTTATGGTAAAAAAGGAACAACATATTGGAAATAATAAGGAAATTTATTAGCATTAAAATACACACACAATTATTAATAGGTCAATAATGTTAGCACTTGTATTGGCGAGAAAAAATCAAGCCAAGCACTTGCAACACATTCGAGATTAAAATAAAGCAAGTAGCAAAATATAATGTGGTTACATCTGTTTAAATGAAGCTTAATAACATATTAAATAAATTCAATACAAAAATTAAATAATATTTGTATATTATAAATTTTGTGTATTATAAACTAAACTGTGAAATATTATTCAGTTATAACACCAAAATCACTCAGTGGTCGATGTTACGAAATTTTAAATTGACTTAAAATGGATATAAACAGAATAAGGTTATTGTAAATTGTGTGAATTGATACAGGAATATCCTTAGAAGCTTTTTCTTTGCATCCAATGGCACAGCAATAGTTAACCATGGCTTAAAATCAAACAATGAAACGCGGTGAAAAAATCTGCCTTTGAAATATAATAGGAAATGGAGAATGCGGTTACAGCGAACATAAATTCTGTCCCAAGGTCACGTGATTTCATCTTGTCTTGCCCTAAAGTAGAGTTGCACTTCCTCTATCAGTATCCTAGCTCGGTGATTCCAGCCCTCAGTTACTTGAAATACATCCTAGGTAAGGTGCTGTAGGAGGTGAAATGTGCTCGGAATAGAACCCGGGACTTTTGGGTCTGAAGGCCAATAACATAACCACATGGCAAAAGCATGTTCATGTCCCGTAGATGTTAACTGTCTTATTAAGATACCACCACAGACTCAACCTCCAGTGAGTTGACGAACGATATGCGTTGTTGTTGAGTGGTTGCTGTGTGTAGCTGTTGTGTCTGAGGCGCCGTACCCATCTTTGTTGGGCGAGCGGAGAACTTTTTAGTCACGCCAAGCGTGCGTAAATTGTCGCGTCAAGTGAGTCTGACGACTTTGGTTGCAGGTAGATGGCGCCCAATCAAATGCATGAAGGCTGAAGGTTCACTGTACGAGGTCACCATTGTAGGAGGCGATGTTGGCTCAGAATAGAACCCGGGACCTCTGGGTCTGAAGGTCAGTAACATAACCACAGGGCAAAAGCATGCTCATGTCCGGTAGATGTTATCTGTCTTATTAAGATATCACAACAGTACTCATATTTTCCATCCCTCTGTAGTTATAAGCTGCATTCATGATGTGCAACTTTTATGTCCTGATAAAGATGTGTATGAATTGAGCATATGAATCATGAGTCAGAAACAAATCTGAAAATACAATTTTTCTTTATGATACTCCAAGCTTCATAGTAACAGCTTCCCATTGGCTGCCACTGAGAGTGACATAACAGCCGACTGCACCTGCTCGAATAAATCCGTCGAATCTTGACATACAGTGACACAAAAAAAATGAAAGTTACTTGATAAACTTTTACTTGAAAAATCCGATTTTCAATATAAATAATACTTTACCGAGAAGTGCAAGCATGTTTTTATTTTCACACATAACAAGTAGATTGATTTAAAGTAAAACTCAAGAAAAATCAAAGAAAATCTAAACTTAAAAAATTCAGAGGCATTTGAAATAAATATACTCAGATTTTTGCCTCAAAAAACTGAGAGTACACTTATGAAATTTTTGCAATATCTTGCATAGAAACAGTCACCACTAAGTTGCATGTCTTTTGGCTTTTAAAATGATTTCTAAACATCATTGTACCGATTCGTTCAATTTTGGATAGTATCTAATGTAATTTTAACCCATTTTTTTTGCAACACTTGTTTTAAATGGGTTTTGTTTCTGATTTTATGTTTTTGAGCTACTTTCACGAGTATGGCCCACTATATATGGTAATATTCAATGGCATTGGTGTCTGGGTACTGTGTTGGTATGTGTAGTTGTTTTTTAATGAAAGAGACACCGTATTTTGACATACGGGCATTCTGTTAGGACTCGTAGTGCAGAAAAATGGAATTTCCATTCAAACCCAATTTTTTAACAATTTCCTTTAGATTTCTGCGAAGTACATTCAAGTAAACCATATGGTTTATAAAGTAACCCAAAAGAATTAAATTTCCTAAGCTGGATGAAGCCACGTAACCTCAAATCAGGACGGAGTCATCTCCATGTAGGACGAAATATTTTTTTCAATCCAAAGCAGTACTAGGCTTTCTCAATACAATATAATTGATGTCACTGCCGAAAATAGTGAGTTTTCTTTCATTACTAAATATAACTTTCTTTCAAAAGTTAATTGTCTTCAATTCTGAGTTTTTTGCAAACTTCAACTGCTTTATCTGAATTTGCGAGCTGATGAATGTTTTTTTCTCTAACAATGCGACTTTTTTTTTATCCAGCTTGTCTAATGGCATTCCGCGCAATTTCAGCACTTACATTTTACCTAATGATTTAAGAAGTTTCTGCTACAGGTTGAACGAACCATACGGAGGCAGAAATATAAGGAAAAGTGTTGAAAATTTGATTTTAGATTTTTCAACAGTACAATGACCCCAAACAGAGTGCACGTAACATAAAAATATGGTATCTTTTTCATTATAAAGATCTGTTATAAATAACAACACAGTACTCCGACATCATTGCTATTGAATCTTATCATATATTGTGGACCACACTTGGAAAAGTGGTTCAAAAACACAAAATAAGAAAGAAAACCCTTTTAAAACAAATACTACAAGAAAAATGGAGTAAACTATCTTCAGATTTCACCACAGATTAGTCAAATTGGTACAAGGATGTTTAAAGGTCATTATAAAAGTCAAAAGGCAAGTAACTTAGTAGAAACACTTTATTTTTATGCAAGATATTGCAAAAAATATATTAGTGTAATCTTCATTTTTTGGAGGCAAAAATTTGAGTATGTTTATTTAAAATTTTTCTGAAATTTTTCAGTTTAGCAGTTTTTCGTTGATTGTACTTTATTTTTACTTTAAATTAAACCATTTTTCATGTATAAAAATAGAAACATGTTTACATTTCTCGGTAATGTGCAATTTATACTGGAATTCGAATTTATCAAATAAAAGTAAGGTGTACTCTCAATTTTTTGAGCCACTGTATATATATATATATATATATATATATATATTACCATTTTTATTTATTAGATTTATTAGATGATCAACAAACATGTTAATAAAAGTTCTTACATCCTTTGACGGCGATTTAAAAATAAACATGAAAATAAAATGTTTTTCACAACATTAACACGGTAATTTCACAGATAATTGGTTCTTCGTTGTATGTCTGTTCACTGATTCCCTTTCAAAATTCTGTCTTAATCTTTCATTTTGAGGACGTTAACCTGAATTTTAAATAATAAGAAAGCAAAGGGTTTTGTTGTTGTTTCTTCTACAATAATAAACAAAGCGCAAAATAAAAATGGTAACTTCTGATCCTCGGTTAATGACTAAAAGGCCCGAGCTTTCAACGAGGTATTCGAAAGGAATCAGAGACGTACAGAAAATTGAATTAGTGTTTCATATGCATCGGAAATGGGTGCCAAATTATTAATTGTTTCATATATTACCATCAAGTCTTTGATATTCTACAAAATGTTGAATTTTAAACTTTGCCTGAAATATGTCCAACATACTAGTAATAAAAATAAGATTTCATTTTAATTATTCTGAATATTGACCTTTTCCATTATAAGACTGTTTTAATATGAAGTAACAACATGAACGATGTCAAATTTCTGTCTGCCAGATAGAGGGCGCTGCAATCATTCTTGAAGTTCAATTGGGGAAAGTGGGCAACTTCTTTTTAACTAAAGCTGAATTATGTGAATTATGCTGACTTTTATTATTCTCGTCATCTGACGTAGAAATAAAAGTCAATGCATTGAAACTAGATGTCCGCCTGCTAATTAAATTGATATTGAAATTTTTGTTTAATGTCGAAATATTATCTTTAATTCATATTTGAAATATTGCTTTTCATTAGGTATATTTTTACCACTATTTTTATAAAGTACATTAATGCATTATATCAAGAGAGATTTTGAAGGGAGAAGCTTGAGTGAAATTTCAATATCGTGATGGTTTAAGAATATCCTAAATCCTTAAGAGAGCCGTATACACGCCACCAACAATTGCCAAGAGTAATGTTATCCAATGTATAATAAGCTAAGCCCTTTTTACGTCAGATATTAAGGTTTCTGTTTTATGAAATCAACTGCAATTGATAGAAGGAATAAAAGCACAGGTTTCTATGAAAGGAATTTTTTCTCGGACTTTTCAAAGTATTTTTTAAATATTTATTAAAATATCACATAATTTCGACTGCACCATTTAAACATTTTTATTAAAAAATATATCATAAAATAAAAATAGCTACTATGATGCATTCGTTTGGGTATCTTCTTCCCGATGCATATTTTTTAAAAAAATTTTTAATTTA
>JAPMOQ010058339.1:0-10097 GCA_026543055.1 Argiope trifasciata | reverse complement strand
TCTTATTCACAGTTGTTTTCCCATCTTTGTTTAATTTCCAAAATGGATTTTTTTTTCTTTTATTGCCTCATCTGGAGAAATATTTCTATAGGATGTTGGGTATTTTACTGCAACAATCTCATCATTACCAATCAGCCCATCCCCTGCGCAAATGACCACAGCTGTGATGGTAAACAAAATGAAAATAAAAAAAGACAGAAAGAAAATGTTGAGGGGAAGACGTAGTGAAAACCAGATAAGAAAAGTCATAAACAATCAGAGGATAAAGGGAGGGGTTATAGTGTATTCTTCCGCGAATGGGTGGAGTTAAAGGCGCATTGGGGGGAAAGTGTAATCTATTTTTCCAATTTAGGTCTAAAATACTGTTTTTAAACATTAAAAAAAATTTTTTTTTAATTTGCATCCGAAAGAAGATACCCAAAAGAATGCATAAGGAGCTACTTTTATTTTATTTATGATAGATTTTTTAATAAAAATGTTTAAATGGTGCAGTCGAAATTATGTCATATTTTAATAAATATTTAAAAAATACTATGATAAGTCTGAGAAAAAATTACTTCCATAAAAACCTGTGTTTTTATTTCTTCTATCAATTGCAGTTGATTTCATAAAACAGAAACCTTAATATCTAACGGAAAAAGAGCTTAGCATTTTCTCCATAGGATAACATTACGCTTGAAAATTGTAGGTGGCGTGTATACGGCACCCTTAAGAGTGTGCATCAAAAAATGAATTAGATCATAAAAGAGATTGAATGTTACTTAGTAAATTGAGAAAAAAAAAATGGAAGTAAATGGAAATTTAGATGGTAAGTGAACAACGCGGTCTGTGTTTGTTCGATTTTTCCAGGTGATCATACTTTGGCAGATTTTGTAAAGTGGAGTTGGCAATATTGATAATGTTATTATAGAAATTTTGGGCAAGTTTAATCATGAATTGTTTGATAGGAGGTATTTTAAGGGCTTCAAAAATGTCAACATTTCTGTGATACCATCTTGCTTTGACGATCATTCTTATTGTTTTATTTTCAAGAGAGATAATTTTTTGAAGATTAGTTTTAGCAGTTGCAGCCCAAACAGGACATGCATAAGTAAGGATAGGTCTGAGGTAGGCAAGATAAATTAAAATTTTTCCTTCAAGGGATAATCCTGAGTTCCTACAGATGAGGGGATATTGAGCTCTAAAAGAGTTATTAAATTTTTCTCTGGTGTGATCAATGTGGGATCTGTAGTTTAGGTTCTTATTCAAGATGATGCCAAGGTACTTGACTTGATTTTGCCAATTGATTTCAGTGTTATAAAGTTTGATTTTGGGCCAGTTCTTTTTATTTTTAAAGAAAATGATAGCTTCAGTTTTATCGACATTCAGTTTGATTTTCCAACGAGTGAGCCATTTTTCTAAGTTTACGATATAATTTTGTAGGGGAGTTATAGCTTGTTGGGGGTTTTTCCCTTGTGAAAGGATGGCCGTGTCATCAGCATAGAGACTGATCATAATGTCTTTTTGTTGTGGGATGTCATTAAGATACAGAAGAAATATTACAGGGGCTAGGATACCACCTTGCGGGACACCAGCTCTTAGTTTCCTTTTGGAAGAGTCAGTTTTGTTGATTTGAACGGTGAAATATCTATCAGAGAAACCTGAAGGCCGCAAAATTAGTCAAGACAACTAAAGAAGTCGAAGAAAAGAAGCTCATTATTCTTAATGCATTGAGGGAATAGCTATCTCAAGTCCATCTACCCACCTTCTAGTAGCGTCATTCCGATTGGCCCTCACAGGTGCACTCCCTGATCCTACTCCTCCTGATTGGACAACGATTCACCCGCTTCCCCGACCACTCCAGACATTACAGTTTCTGCCACATTTGTGTCTCGGCTCTTCTCTGCCCATGTTGTGATCACATCGAAGATGGTAGCGTTGAATATTGACTGTCAGGTCCATAATTATTTTGTCATCTACCGGAGATCATGTCCCAATCCCAGGGGCTCGGCGCTCCGTTAAACATGTTATCTACGTTTACGTCTACACCTGAAGACATATTTAATACCGTCTAGTTCGTTTACTTCTTCATGAAAATATACCTACAACTAGGCATTTTGAAGAATAGATCTCAGTTGAATCGGATGCATTTCGCTTTGAAAGATTTCTCTAGATACAGCCTCATCGTAAGGACATTTGAATTAACGAATTTCGACTCGTTTCAGATGGCTTGAATGGGCGGGGAGGAGAGGGGGGGGGAGGAAGTTTTCAAAATATTTTGCATTCTCGATAGCAGACATGATGCTCCTAATCTCAGTAAATGCTTGTTTGTTTGTGATTTAACGGCACAAGCATCATATTTGGTTATACTGCGCCAAGCAAAAGGGAAAATCAAATCAAACTGTAAAAATCGATTGAATGCAAAAATTATGATATCAACAAAATAGGCAAAAATTAAATGCGTGATAATACAGTATTTACATGGGAGCCAACATATGAAAATGAAAAGTCAATGAGAAACATTGACACCATGCAAAACACAAACAATAGTGCTAAATGAATGAATAAAAACGAATGACTCGTAAAAAATTAAAAATATTTGGGTGGAATTTTTCATTTTCCAAGTCCTGTAAAGTTGTTGAAGATGTAGAAAAATGATAAACTTGTTCAGAATTTAAAACAGGGTATTCAGTTAAAATATGTTTGATGCAGAAATAAACATGATATGCAGTGCACACTGGTGTCCTCTCACCAAAAAGGAGATTAATATGGGTGTGTCGTGTGTGTCCTACAAGGAGACGAGTAATCTATCTCACATATAGTTTGAATAGGCCAAAAATCATTTGTAACTTTTATAGAGTGTAGCTTATTATGCGTCTGCTCAGTAAATGCAACAAGATTTATTACGGCGGGGAACGAAGTCAGATTTTCTGTGCTCACCACCACATTTAACTCAGCTGTTCTCTGATTCAGAAAACCTGTTGAATTTCCATGAGAGGAAGCATTCAAATAATAATTCCCGACTCGTTTTAGTATAAAACCATAATTTAAAAAATTATTGGCACCGTTTATTTGAAAATTAAATAGTGTTGTATAGATACGTTACGTTTAGTGGTGGAGGGGTGGTCGGCTGTATGCAAGAAGAAGTGTTGTATAAACAGGAAAATTCGATGTATTTTTTTTAAAGATTGGTGAATAATAATCATATTCTTTAATAATTCGAAGGATATGACGAAACGTGAATTTAAGGGCTTGAATTTAAAAACGAAGATAATAATCAGGAAACAAATAAAAATTAATGTTTTCAAAGACTTCAAAACATTTGCAGAGTTTGTGATTTTTTCAAAAATTATTTTTTTTCAGAAAGAACGTTTATTAAGAACATGAGACTTTTTTAAAGCATAATTTGGGAGGAACTCAAAACCTGAAGGTACACAGTCTTTTAATAATACAAATATTTTAAACCGTATTAGCTAAGAGATCTGAAGACATTAAAAAGGATGCTATTTTAAAGCCTATCAACTATTTTCTTACTCATCAGATAACATTATTTACTTTTATTTCATTTTTATAGAAACATATCGATTTGAAATGTCTAAAATTCCTAATTAGTTTTTTTTTTTTAGTTTTAATTCCTAATTGTTGCCTTGGCCTGCTAGATCACCAGATCTTTTTCCAATCGAGCACGTATGGGACATCATTGGATGACAACTCCAGCGTCATCCACAACCAGCATTAACCGTCCCTGCATTGATCGCCCAAGTGCAACAGGCATGGAACTCCATCCCACAAACTGATATCCGTCACCTGTACGACACAATGCATGCACGTTTGCATGCTTGCATTCAAAATTCTGGCGGTTACACCGGTTACTAATGTACCAACATTTCACATTTGAAATGGCTCTTCTCGCCAATGGCTCTACCTGTTATCTTGAAACTTTAATCAGTTAAATATGCTACCTAGACAAATGTATTCCTAAAATTTCATTACTGTACAATAATTTTTTCTTGGTGTTGGGATTTTTTTCCCATCAGTGTAGAATATTCTTTATATTCAAGCTTAAAATAATAGCATGAAGAAATATTTCTAGAAATTACTACAAAATTACTATTTATATAGAAAGGAGTAAAAAAACCAGGCAAAGACAAGGAATTATTGTTAGATAGTGCTATTTCCTAGCTTAGTAAAATAGTAAAACTTCGCTTGCAGATAACTTTATTATTTGCAACGAATATTTATATTTTTTTGCTTTCCGACAATTACTAGTACAGATGATTTAAATTGAAATTATCAACAAACTATTAAGGTGAAAGAAAACTAAATCTACAGTCACAAATTTCAAGTTATCATTTGAAGGCTTTATTTTTTAGTCATTATTTGCAATAATTAATTTATCGTTAACCAGTTTAAATCGCTTTGAAACCTCTCTATCGATCTCTACCCTTCCCTCTTGCTATTATCGATTAAAAATGGATGTATGGTAGAAAATATGGATGATGTTATTTAATTTATTAGGCTTTATTTCGTGCAACTGCTATCCATGGTTTACAGCATTCGAATGTTCAAGCTCAATTGATACAGATGGCGCTCTTGCATGCCATGACGTAACATTCGGCTGGGCTTTGAAATATGCAAGATTTCAAAACACAATTATACATTTATCCTACATTTGCTTGAACCAAGTAAATAAACTATTCAGATGAAATATTTACAAATGAACATTGAAATTGTAAAATATATACAAATTATACACATATAATACATCATATAAATACAATAAGTAAGTATATACAATATATACAACTATTTTTTAACTAATTTAATTTTCAAAGTTATCTTTTATTGGTAAGGGACATATTTTTGAAATGGGGAGTGTAAAAATACCTGTGTTCGTTTTTAATTTAACTCTGCCATTATTTCCATAAATTATCTCTAAAATTTGAGCCATTGCCCATTTGCAAGGAGGCAAATCTTTTTCTTTTAACAATGCTAAACATCCAACCTTAACATTATTATTTTTTAAATTGCCATTTATTTTTTAGCTGTAAGTGGTTCAAATGATCAATTTTCAAGCTTTTCCAAATTGTTTGAAACACATTTGGTAGTATATAGCCAGGGCAACAAACATAAGATATATCCACAATTTCCGATTCAGGTATTGAAGTAATTGGGTGTCCAATGACAAAAGGTCCTGGAGTTAAAACTTCATATTCATTAACGTTGTCTGGTAATATAATTAAGGGGCGTGAATTAAGTGTGCCTTCAATCTGAATTATAATAGTTTCAAATTCTTCGGTAGTTATTTTACTATTAGCTGAAGTTCTATAAAGAAAAGATTGAGTTTAAATGATTCTACTCTTGCCTCCCATAAACCTCCAAAATTGGGGGAACGGAAGGGAATAAATTTTCATTGGATTGATTCTGTGGATAGGTAATTGGCTAAAGTCTAATTAGTTTGACAAACATTAGTAATAAAGTCTCATTAGTTTTTTTCAGCGATTTAATTCTGAAGCTGCACGTTTGAAATTCGATGCATTATCTGCCATCAATTTTACAATGCGACCTCTGAGGACTCAAAGTTTTTTTAAAAGATACAATGAAAGCATCTGTCGTCAAATCTATTACCGTTTCTAAATGAATAGCTTTAGTTGACTTACATATAAAAATCGCAATATAAACCTTTGAATTCATTCTCGTTCTTTGGTTTTTAACTTTATTTGAAAAGGTCCACAAAACTCTACTCTAGAATTTAAAAATGGAGAACTTGGGGGTACTCTCTCTGAAGGTAAGTTTCCCATTAACTGTTTAGGCCTTTGCCTAAAGCATCTAATACAATCATGAATAATTTTTTACCATTAATCATGAATAATTTTTTTAATACTTTTACCATTTAAGGGCCAATACTGTAATCTAATTTGATGTAATAGACCTTGTGCACCTATATGTATAAATTTTTTATGTACATGCTCAAACAGTAACTTAGTATACGTATGCTTGCTTGGTAAAATTAGTTCATGTTTAGATTCAAAAGACAGGTCAGAATTTTAAGTCTACCGCCTACTCTAAGTAATCCTTTTCATCTAAAGATCTTAACTTGCTTGTTTTTAAAGTATTTTTACTTTTATTTAATGCAGCTATTTCTGATTTAAATTCACACAATTGTGCTACACTAGCTAAATCTTCAGTACTTCTTTGCAGTTCCTCAGTAGTTAAATATTACTACTTACCTTATTACGACACTATTTACCTTTAGTGTTATTAATAAACCTGAAAATAAAGCTAACTATTCTAATTAATTTTAGGAAATTATATGTAAGATTAAAGAGTTCAAAAAAAAAATTCAAATTAAAGTCATTAATGTTCAGAGTCACCTCACATTTTAGTTCACCAGAAAAAGAAAAATTCTGCATTGGTTGATTGTCTATTGGTTTATAAGGAAGTTTATCTGGACCAGAAAACTACTACATTTTATTTCTTTCATCATCTGCATTGCATCCTTTAGAAATAATGTCAGCAGGATTGTTTTTGGTATTTTTATGTTTCCAATGGCAATCTGATGTGAGCGTTTGGATCCTCGATCCTATTGCAGACAAATGCTTTTAGCTTATAGGGCTCTGTCATGATCCAAGCCAAAACAAAAATAGAGTCCGCACATAAAGAGATCACATCGATGGGTAATTACAGAATTGGAGCTATCTTTTTCACTAATCTGGATAACAACAACGTGGGAATGGTAAGTGACTTTAAAGGAACCACTCTGGATCAGCTGCACACTTGACTAATTTTAAACTGTCCAGACTGGGTGAAACACTTTAAATAGACAACTGCAGCACAAGCACGTTCTGATGCGTCAGAAAATCCATAAATCACAAAGCTAATTGCATCAGAAAGTACAATAAACCTTTTAATTCTAAAATTGTTTACTTCTGACAGTTTTATATAGAGTTTTTGCCATTCTGTAGTTACATCTAATGGCAAGTTTTCATTCCAGTCCAATTTTATCTTCCAAAGTCCTTGGATAAGTAATTATGATTTGGTAATGTGAGGGCCTAAAAATCCAAGTGGATCATAAAGACTCGCTATTTCTGAAAGCACTTTCTTTTTTGAAAGAGTCGCTGGGCTTAATCTTTACCTCATATGCAAAGCAATCTTCCTTCGGTTTCCAAACCATGCCTAATGTCTTTACAGAATCAACACCCTTTTCTTTCCAAAATGAATAGGATGCGGTAGACAAGTTTTGCAATAAATTAGAGTTATTGGAGACCAATTAGTTAAGCTCAAATCCAGCTCTTCTGAGGAGTTCAGAAATCTGGGTTTGAAGATTTTTAGTATTTTCTAGCGTTGCATCACCTCACAGAATGTCATTCGTATAGAAATTGGACAACTCACTTCTGAAGCCTTAGGAAAGTCCTTTTTCTTCATCATCTACTAAAGCCTTTAAGGTCCTGGTAGCCCCCCCCCCCCAAAAAAAAAATGGTGTTCAAACTGCTCCATAGGTTACTGTAGACAATTTGTAAATCTTCACTGGAGCATTAGCACTTGTTTTCTAGACAATAGCTGTAAGTCTCTTTGAGTGGGATCGATGAATATTTGTCAGTACATTTTTTAAATAAATGCACTAAATGCGTATCTATGTTTTCTGAATCTACTTATCATGAAAAAGATATCTTGCTGAATGTAGTATCTGCTGTAGATGAATACTGTATCTGCCATGTAGAATAATCTAATTCAGAGAATATCCACTAATTGTTTTGCACTAGCATCAAAAAGCACTCTTAAGGGTGTAGACGCTTTCTCAAGTTTATGTATTGCATGGTGGGTAATGTAATAGTTCACATTTGTATCCGTTTCAATTTTAACCTCCTCCATGTGTTCTAAGCTAATTAAGGGAATTAATGAATAGGAATAATTTTTGAAAAAATTGGCTCAAAGGAAATTTGAAAAATCGTTGGAGACCATCTGATTTTTCTCACGTTAATGACGCATTTTATAATTTAAAAAACTTCTAACAAAAAATTATCTAAGGTAAAAATATTTTGCTCATTATAGTAATTTATATTTTAAAAAACCTCAATTAGTTAAAATTTTGATATGTTTAACGAAGAGTTTCACAATTGATCACTCTAACACATATGAAAAATTTTAATGACATCTAATGTAACATATTTCAAGAATTATATATTCTTTGATAAAAAATTATATAAAAAAAACTTCCATTCGAACTAACTCTTTCATAAAAAAGAAATTCCATTCGAACTAACTCTTTCATTCTTATTCGAGAGCTTTCATCTTTCACAAGGTCAGAAATGGTGAAGAGCTTTAATTTATCTATACTTATAGTAAAGCTCAATGTGTGTGTGTGGGAGTGTGTGGGCGTGTGTGTGTGGGAGTGTGTGGGCGTGTGTGTGTGGGAGTGTGTGGGCGTGTGTGTGTGTGTGTGGGCCCTCTACAGGCCAGACCGTTGCACCTACAGCTACCAAATTTGGTATATGTATACCTTGGAGGTCGGGAATGTGCACCTCGGAGCCCTTTTTTCGAATTTTTAATTAGAATTTGAATTAATTAAAATGTAAGTGAAATTTGACGTTTTTCCGCTATAACCCGAAAATATGATCACACTAACATGATTTTTACATCAATTTAAAGATTAAAAAATTAGCTTTCTAATGGTATCAGTGTTTTAATGTATAACTTAAGCTTCTACTTTTAACGAATTGTTCAAGAAATATTTTAACAATTTTTTTATCACGTGACTGGATAAAATAAAAGAAAACAATGACGGAAGTTCAAATTAAAAAACGAAACAACTATCATCGCAAAATAAATCTAAAGAAATGCAACTTTTAGCATGTGACTGGATAAAATAAAAGAAATATATAATGTGATACTTTCTAAAAAAAATGCAAAGCAAAGTTTTCTATAATCGTTTGCAATATCTAAATAATTAATTCAACAAATCTTCTTTATTTACGGTAAACCTGATTGAATTTAGACAGGATATGCATTGAAATCCCGACTTAATGGCATATTTATGTAATCATTTGCAATATCTGTATCATTAATTCAATAATTTTTTTTCCGTTTCTTTAAAAAAACATATGTAATATTTTGGCAACATCAATGAAAAAAATATTTTTAATATTTTAGAAGCATAACCGATAATTAAAACTGACTGGTTTATAAAATTAAAGAATATTATTAGGAAAAATTGTTCTTTTAGAAATTTCCGTCCATCATCTTAAAGAAAATATTAATTTCAGGCCAATAAATGCCCGGAATTACTTCAAGGTTAATGAATATGTGATTTAATTGAAAATTTTGGAACGCATTACTCATAGCGAACCAGCTGGTCGCCAAAGGCGGGTAGCTCTGAATAGCAAAGAATAAAAAAAATTAAGCTTTGTATTTCGATCGTTGTGAGAAACTTTCTTCTTTTAATAATGCTCGCAAGATATGCATATTACGCCCACGATAACTAAAAATATTTATTTGTTGGATATTGCTCGCAGTTTAAAAAAATATTTCAAAGGATTATTCTTATTTAAATTGTGGTAGCAGATACATATCGAATGCTTTAAAATTTGTGTCAATTAAAAATAAAGATTTATTATCTTATTACTAATTACAATATTCCAAAAAATGTGTAACAAATTGAATAAAAACTGAATATTAAATTCAATGTTATTAGTTTTACAAAATGAGTTAATCAATATAATTTGGAATTGTCTTTTCCTCAAATCCTCAATAAACCATTAATGTTCAAACATAACCTTTTAAACTTTGCTCTAGCTGGAATTAGCAGGCTACCCGAACTTAATTTACAGATATATATATATGCAAATTAAAATTTTTCGTATATAGCATTATATCTCATTATCTCATATATTATATCTCATTATCTCATATTTAATATATCTCATTGTTTTAATTGCAAGGAAATAAATACTTAGATTAAAAATATGTAGATTTTGCATTTAAGTCTTCACAACCTCCGTGTCTATTGCTGTTAATTAAACATAATTAGGTTATTTATATTTTAATTTCTCCATCCTTTTAGACTTTCTTTAAAAATACGGCATAAAGTCTTGCACGGAATTTCGTGCTTTAATTTAATT
>JAPMOQ010058327.1:127560-148308 GCA_026543055.1 Argiope trifasciata | reverse complement strand
AGGGACAAATGTTGTAGAAATTTATGCATAGTAAATTAATTATTCATTTAGTACATAAATTAGTTTCTTCAATAATACATTTTATGTATTATACCTACATGAATTCCCTGATGAGACTGCTGTTTTAATTTCAAGATTTTTTTTGTTGCCAAATCTATACAAATATTTTTTCTTTCACAGACCTTGTTCCAGATATGCTTTGCTATAGTGAAATATTTGAGATAAATGATAGAGATCAGATATGCAGAGATTACTCTACAAATGCTATGAACTACCTTCGAAGTCGTCTAGACAAAATTAGACAGGAACATGAAGGATATGGAGAACATTCTTACTGCTTGTGAGTCACTCATTTATTTAATAAATTTTCATACATTATATTAAATATTTCAAAATTTTATAGCTTTCTATTCTTAGAGCATTATTGTAAATTATGTGTTTAAATAGCGTAACTGTATTTTTTATTCTAAAAATAATTTTTTCTCAACCTTTCCATCTTATTTAGCATTCATGTTTACATTTGCCCTTAGTTACAATGTCACTAATTTTTACAACAGCTGATGATTATTTATATGATTGATAAATAAAAAAATTTAATTTTAAATAAATAAATATCAATTTATGATTGATAAACATCAATTATGAAATAAATAAATATCAATTTATAATCCCACATCCACATCCATAGGACTCAATTTGAGAAAAGTTGTTTTCATTCTGTAAAAATGAATAATAATTTATGAACTAAAAAATATTTAAAATAAAAATAATTAATTTCGAATAAATAAATATCAATTTATGATTGATAAATAAATATCAATTACGAAAAAAAAATAAATATCAATTTATGATTCCACATTCACATCCATAGTATTCAATTTGAGAAAAGTTGTTTTCATTTTGTTATATTCTTAATAATGAATAATAATTTACAAACTAAAAAAATATCTAAAATAAAAAGATTAATTTTAAATAAATAAATATCAATTTATGATTGATAAATAAATATCAATTATAAAATAAATAAGTATCAATTTATGATGCCACATCCATTACCCAACTCTTATTGAATTGTTTTTAGGAGAGTTCTGATTGATATGAATTGCTTTGTGGAGCAGTTTGACAAGAAATGCAGTCCTCTTGCAAAAGACACGGCTCTTGAACTAATAAAGAAAGCTGGTAGCTTGGATGACCAGTGTCCAAATTCAATTCGCCTCGACGTCCTTGAATTGCTGGATGATTTGAAGCTCCTAACAAAGCAAGATGTCTTTGTTAGACAATTGCTTGAGAATGAAACCTTTTTTAGAATATAAGAAGATTTCGCTAATGCTGATTTTCATCCAATTTTCTATTTGTCACATTTTTTGAAATGTATTTTTATCTTTATTTTTGCTTTATAATTTATTTAATCATGAATAACTACAATTTAAAAAGGATAAATACAACAGAAAGACAAAATATGTTCAGTTTTGTTAATGTATGATTTATGCAAAGAATAAAGCATTAATAGCCATATATCTTTAAACACACATAAACTTGCTATATTACTAAAGACGGGATCTTTATGATTCATTTTACATTTACTTTTTATTATCTTTATTTCAGATTTTCAATGACGATGCAATATTTTAAAACTTTTATAATTTAATTATTAGCTAATATATGAGAAGTTAAGGTATCCGACTACGTTCGAAGGATCATTTTTTTATAGTTGGATTTTTTAAAAACTATTAATGATTTTTTCTTGTATTGTCTATTATAAACATTATAAATACAAAAAAATATTTGAAAATATAATATATTTTGAGAAATAAGAAAATGTGTAGTAAATTTTAATCAAATTGAATCAAAACGGTTAGCATTCTACACAAAATGGTAATGCTGCAATCCTATTTTTCTTTGTACACAAGTTATAGGATATAATGATGCATGAAATGAACCAAAATCAAAGAGAAATATTGTTATGCAAAGAAATGATGGGTAAAAATATACGCATATATACATTTCATCCATAAATTTTAATCTTAATTCTTCTGAAAACTCCCATAAATGAAAAAGTATTTCACCTGCAATGAAATTTTTGGTTCGTTTCAGTGCTAACATCATTTAAAACACACGCTGACATTTTTATGTAAGTACCTCCATTAGTTTTTGAGATAGCTGGTTGAAGGTGAAGAATTTTAATGAAAATGAAAGTTTTGAGAAAATTGAAGTGAAAGGCAAATTTTAGCTGAAAAATATGTGACCCTGAATGATAGGTCAAACCTTCCTTTTCTTAGAAAGAACAAACTGTTTTGGAAAGAAAAAAGGCTGAATTACAAGAAATAGCAATGAAAAAATAAATTCGTCGATGTGGTGGATAAACAATGTTTTAAAAGTAATCAGATACCTTAATTGAATTTAAAATATGCACCCATCATGGTACAGTTTAAATTAATTTGAAATTTGAGAAAAGTTTTAATTAGTAATTTGAGAAAAGTCGTTTTCTTTCTGTAATATTCTTAATAACAAATAATAATTTACGAACTAAAAAAAGATATTGAAAATAAAAATAATTAATTTTAAATAAATAAATATCAATTTACGATTGAAAACAAGTTCGTAATTTCTTAGGATCATGGAAGCAGAAGTTAATTATAAATCATTTCGAAAACAATTGAAAAGCCGTCCTGATTGAAAAGATTCGGTTGGCTTTCATTCATTTTTATTTTCTCTCTTTAATTTAAAATCTCTTCACGTTCAGAAAGCGTTAAATTGATAATCTCGGTTTTATTATTTTAAGATTACTTTTAATTAGCATTCAGGCATTTCTTTATAGCAAGAACACAACATTAAAAAATGAAAGAATAAAAGCTTATCATTGATTTGAATTTTTTTTGTAATTACTGCAATCTTTTCTCCTCCAAACTCTGTTACTACAAAGTTTAAAGCATTCATGGAAACTGTATACAAAAAGAATACTTATACAGTGAAAATACTGATTTTTTTCCTTTTATCTTGATTAATTTTTCATGAGTTTTTCATCCTCATAAATTTGATAACAAAATCCCGATTCATGACATATAACATTATTACAAAAAGTACAATTAATCATTGAAATAAATGAATTAATTAAAGCCTTCAAGACAAAATTTTATCTACAAATAATTAATAGTAATAATTCTTGAATTTAAGTGTGCAGAAAAAGTTTGAAAAATATTATTTTGTGCAAGATTGAAGCACCCTTTCAATTTTTGAATTATCATCGTTTAAATTTAAAGGATTTTTTTCAGAAGAAATTTTTTTGAACATAAAAGGAATTTTATTATAGTTAATTAAGAGGTATTTTAGTATAACAAATTTAAAAATTCAGAATTTCATTTCATTTGGCCACCATGCAATAAAAGCGTGCCTAAATCATTGCAACTATTGTATTTTAAAAAGATGTAATATTTCTTCCATTTATATCTGAATTCTTGTACCATGCTTTGTGTTTTTTTATGGAACTTGCCATGAGACAAGTCCGAAGACCTTTTCCGAAGAATCTTAAAAAGGATTCCTTACAAATTAGGGTATTACAGTTTTTGCTCTATCTAATACTATAATACGAGGAATGGTTGCCAAGTCGAAAATCGCCCCAGAATTAATAAACTCCGGTAAACTTGGGGGTCTGGGGTTTCTGGCCACGAGGAATCGATTGGCGCCGGTTTTGAAGCGCTACGGTCGAGCAGTTCGGAGTTACAGATAGGATATTTTCAAACTTTATTAGTTCACCATTATGGCTACTTAAATTTTCAAGCGGTAACGTGCTGTCATATATAGCCAATATGGCGAACTAATAAAGTTTTATGTTTATGCTGTTATAGGTTTATAATATGTTTCTTATGTATGTATATATGTTTGGTTTTTCTAAATAAATTTGTAAAAAATATTGAACTTCAACACACTTCAATCTTTACCTTTACTTTATCTTTGTATAGAATAGTTCCCTTTCCAAACTCTAACTTTGTTTAGAATAGTTTACAATGGTGCACTTTAACCGGTTATCTTTTCACCAATGGTTTCACAAATTTTCTTATAGCATGTATTGTTTTGATAAATCACCATTGAAAATTTAAATCTTCGAGTTATCTTCGATACCTGTTTTCTCCGAGCGGAGCTCGGTCACCCGCTGGTAATCAAAAACTCAAGAATATTTCCCACACATAATTTTAATAAAATAAAATTATACGTGTGAAATAAGCAAAAGCAAATAAACACATAGCATTGGCTTTTGGATAAATAAACACATAACCTTGGCTTTTGGATAAATAAATACATAACATTGTCTTTTGGAAAAATAAACACATAACATCGGTTTATTTATCCAAAAAAAGGAAAAAACACACACATAACATTGACTTTTGGAACTAAATATGCAAAATGCAGATATTTGTGTCCTTTATTATACATCTTCCAAATATGTGTGATGTTATTATTGGAAACGGTTTCAATTAAGGTATTACTTTTTTGATTACTCTGTATAAAAGAAACTAAAGAATTAAGTTCAATTAAAATCATGTCATGTCTCTAACCTACACGGGATTGTTCCGGCCGTCCTAAGAAGGATGTGAATTGAAGAGTGGAAGCACAGTTGCTCGGGGGTGGGATATAAGCCATGCTTAATATTAGTTTAGTTAGTTGAAAAAAAAACGATAAAATACCTGAAAAAATGGAACATTTGGTAATTGAATAAATATTAAATTAGAAAGGCCTAATATTTGCAAGTTTGATATACAAAAACAGATGGTTTACAAGATTGTTACAAAATAAAAAGAATATGAATACATTTGAAATAAGAATTCATAACAGATGTTAAAGTAAATTGTGTTTCGCAATTTTATGTAAAATGCTTAGCAAGAATTCAAACAGTTCATTACAACCATCAACCGACTCTTCAGCTCCGAATTCTGTTGATGAAATCTTAAGAGTTGGATACATTTTAATTACTACACAACTTATATATTGAATTTTTAATTATAATTTTAAAGATTGTTTTCAGTTGGGTAATAGAATTCAAATAAATATCGCATTTAATATTTAAAAAAACATGTTTTTCCCACATTGAGTTTAGTTTTAATTTAGTTATTTTAACGTCCCATTGTAAAGCAACACTAGGGCTATTTTGGGACATCGTCATTTTGAAAAGCGGTGAGATGACGAGAAGGACACCTGAGCTGGCACCCTCCCTTTCTCCACCCCACACCAGCGGGAGAACGTCGGATTGAGTATGCACCAGACCCCTACAAGGCAGTTTTTCGGTGGAATCGAGTCTCGAATCTGAAACCCTCCGGCTCCGAAGCCGAGACCTTATCACCAGGCCACCATGGACCAATTGATATTATCGAGTCTCCGCGCAGAGTGTGTGCGTTGTAGGAGTTCTGAGGAGAACTCTGAGTACTTCTATCTGGCATGTATGCTTATTGCAAATACAAACAAATTATTCTGCAAAAATGTCTAGTAAAATACAAATAATGATTATATTCTACCATGATGCTGACCATCAGGGAATCCTCTGGCTCCATTGTCGAAGGAAGTAAAATGAAAAAGGGAAAAGGTTGTCAATAGTGTTGAAGAAGCCGATTAATATGTGTTTCGACAAGATCTCGAAGGAAGTGTTCAATATATGAATTTTAAATTTGATTCACAATGGTAGTTATGTAAAGTATCATTATTCCCCCGATATAATATTCAAATACATTTCTGGCATAATAGATTCTATAAACAGTTGATATTTTTAGTTTAAGTAAAGCATAGCCTGTTTGTTTTTAGGACTTATGAAATGTTATCGCTTAAAACATTGACTGCCGCATTACGAGCCGGTGCATTAGAGATAATATGTAACTGTACCAAATCATACATCTTAATAGATGATCCTCTGTTCTACAATAGTTGATGATGATGTCGTGTCCGTATTTCCCCAGAAAGAGGATGCAGTAGCTTCTGAGGGTAAAGACCCCTGGGCACCCAGAGGGCAGAAGTCTGACATCTGGCTCATATGAAGGTACACACACATTCGCTCGTACAACCTATTTTTAGAAGGGGATATATTCACACGTCTCACAGATAAAACACAGATGAAGAACAACCATGCCTGAACCGGAACTCCCAGATCACTACCCTTAAGCCAGGACGCCGGCTCTACAATAGTTAAGAGATAGCAAAGAAGCGGTAATCTAACTAGCCATATAGCCCGAATATAGGGCGGTGCTGTGGCATTAAAAATTGATATTTTTACTTTCAAGTATGGAGTGAGAAATTCCATATCATACACGTAATGTATAACATACAAGTCCATAAAACCATATGCTCGCAGTGGTCTAGTGGTAAGGTCTCAGATTCGAGACTCGAGTACACTGAAGAACCGTTATGTAAGCGGATACGGTGCAAGTTAAATCCATCGGAGCCAAACGCACTCCTGCTGGTGAGGGGGGGAGCATGATCAGGTGTCATTCTCGTCATCTGACCGTGGTTCAAAATTAAGTGGCCCGTAGCCAAATAGTCCTAGTTTTATTTTGAAAAAGTGGGGCGTTAATACAACTAAACTGATGCATAAAAGTATAGATTTGTTCTTTTGCACAATTACTTTTAGTGTTTGGTGCCTCCACCCAACCATTAGACCAGCAAGAAAGCTCTCTTCCATCCAATGAAGTTTTCTGTTAGCAATTACAAGAGAGTACAAGACCACGCTCACTGCAACACTTGGCTTACCTCCACTTCATCTGCAGCTCCAGATGATGGTTGAAATGTAGAGACACAGTGGAATTGTACATGATATCCCAAATATCAATCCAAAACGAGTATGAGCACAAAGTGAGGGGCTAGATATCACATCCCTCCAAATATTTCTAAGTACAAGTGGGAAATGGTGGATTCCAGAATTCAGGACTTGGGATTTACTCAGATGGATCAAAAACCTCTGCATAGAATTGAGGCTGCATTTTATATCATGTGGAATCATGCAATATACACAAGTGGTTAACCAGCCTATTGAAAGAAATCACGCCCTTCCTAGCTGAACTACTAGCACACAATAGAGCAGTCAAATACGCAATCCCTCTCCTTTATTCAGATCAAATCACCATTGATGTAGATAATAAAATTATACAAGCTTCAAGTTCTCCAAAATCTAATAACAAGTTAACAAAAGACACATAATCCCTTCTTGTAAATCCTCACATTTAAATCTCATGAATCAAGGCATATATAGGCTATGATGGGAGTGAAGCGGCGGACAAACTAGCCAAAATATCTGCTACTGCTAATCAAGTTCGGGATATAATGAAGATGTCATCTGATTAACATCCTGCAAACCGAGAAGAGGGAAAAAGAAATAGGAAGAATGCGAAACTGGCAAATTCACACTCAACATAATACCAAAAGTTTCTCTCTACGCTGCCAACTGGAACAGAGCGGATGTCCTTTTCTTTACTGAACATGACTTATTCCTGGCACATCTACACGGATTCCATCTAGCCAACTCTCCTTGCTGTAGCTGTGGGGAGATAGGATCATCAATTTACTATGTCAGTGAATGCTTACTGATTTTCTCATGGCACATTAGAAAACCAGAAACAAGTCACGAGGAAGAATGGTACAGGAGAATTGCATCGAGTACCCTTTCACATGACAAGATAAACCCCATAGTAAACCATATTCATAGATACCAAAACCTCTTTAAGCCTACTCAATAACTGAGACCAAAATCATACCTGTCACAATCAATTAAATTATTCATTCAAAAGAGCAGTTCTCACGAAGGAAATCAAAACACCGGACCGAGGCGGACTGTTATTGTTCCATATTTTCTTTTGTTTATTTCCCTTATTTTTCTAATTTATTTTTTTCTTTCTTTCATCTCGTGATCATCCCATTGGTTGGATAATTTAGTCTTATAGGCACAAATAAACACAGGTTGGTGTGTAGTTTATGTAGCTTTCAACTATGGAAGAAAATCATGCAATTTATGATGCATTGATGATACAATAAAAATAGTTTGAATTTCAGGGAGCCATGTAATAAAGTGTCGGAAATGAGGCAAAAATTTATAGTTATAAATTGCGGAATTTTAGAAAAAAATATCATACGACTATTTTATTGGCACCATCAAGAAAACATTTAAAAAAAACATTTTAAACGATGCAGAGACATTTTGTCATTCTTGACAAAAAAAATGTTTCGCTGAATTTTTAATGAATTAAAGTTTTAAAAATTCGCTTTGAGTTGATTCTCATCCTCCGAGATAAGTTTCAAATTTGGTATCTTGTGTACTGCCGTCCTCCCTCACCAGGCCGTATCGACAGGATTTGTGTAAAATTTGGTATCTTTAGGACAAACGATCCAGCTTGAAGAGCAAAAATACTCGCAGATATCCCAGATACACACATTTGTCTTTATTATTAGAATTGATATATATGTAAGTTGCTATTGGTAACAGCTAGTCCGAACTCGTAATTTTATGGATGGTTGTCAAATAACATGACCACAAGATTATCTGGTTTATAATACTTCCACTACAATACCTCCCTTCTTGTGAGCGGAGAGACGAACGGTATTTCTTTGGTTTAATCTTATTGGTTGTTGAATTTTTAATGCGTCTTACCCAATTTTTGCTGATTATTTATCAGCTTTATATATATATATATATATATATATAAGAACGGATAATTTATATTAACAAATCATTTAAAAAAGAAATTCAATTTGGAAGAGAAATTTATTATAACTATTATAGATAAATCGGCAAATAATTTGTCCACCAATGCCTCACAGAAAAAATCCCTTATTTTGAATTCTTGCCTATGAGTGACCCTTCAAGAAGTTTTCAGGCCGGATTTTTTTTCTGTTGATTATAGTTTTGATTCGGTTGTGTTATTTTTTGCTTGGATTATTTTGTTAATTAATTTCGATTCATTTGTATTTTAGTTGTAGCTGTATTTGCGCTCACCAAATACAATGATTGATTTAAAAACTAAAAATTTTTTTATTCTAAAACATGTTTGAATACGTAATGATTTTTAGTTTCGATTCCGGTTTTGGTTCCGTTTCCGTGGTTAGTGCCGTTTCTGTTTCATTTACATAATTTTATTAATTATAGTAATTTGGATTTGTTTCATTAATTGGTTCTATTTCATTTACCTTTCATTTTGTGAACGTTTAGCGTTTAATTCCGAATTGAGTTTTAATTTCGACATATTTGGTTTCGTTTTAATTTTTGTTGACCAGGAAATGGGTTTTAATAATTTTTAATATATATATATATATATATATATATATATAGCCAGATAATATAATCACAAGACTAAAAGCGATCACCGAGTCTTGAGGATGTTATCTGGCTTATAAAGCTTTCACTGCAGATATTTGAAGCCTCCTTCCAGAATGTTTGTTGAGGCGGAAAAATTTTGTAAATACTTCAATGGCTATAACGTATCATGAAACGTCGCAAGGAGAATAAACCTCAGATAACATTCACCTTTTCAAGGTTACCTGCACACTCACGAAATTGAATAGATTTAGCAGCTCATTGAATGTTCCTCACCTGCGTTTACTTTAATATTTAATCAGTTTGGAATCATGTATGACACTTGATGCAGGAAAATTTCATATCCATTTCAACCGAAGATAATCAAATTGAATGAATTTTCGAATAATTTTTTCTTCGTATTGTGCAAACAATCATGCGATTTTCTATTCTATTTACAGTTGGGACTCGAACTGGTAAAGTGCTTTTGGCATGAAATCATTTGATATTATTTAATCTGATGAAAAGAATGGCTTATTTTTACATTGTTTAATTCCTATAAAATGTATGGTACATTCAAATAAAGCTTATTTAAATATTTTTCTCAAAGTAAATGATTAAGAAAATTCTTTTCCGGGAAAATTTTCTCACGGGAATCGGATGTATTTGAAACATTTGAAGAATATAATTTCTATAATAAACTAGGAATAAAAAATTAGAGAGTGTATAATGCTTCGTTCAAAATTTATTTTACAATGTAAGAAAATCGGCACAAACATTAAAAAATGAATACTTTACCGTGGTATATTTATAGATAGAATACAAAGGATGTATTAAATGGTAATTTGAAAATGCTACATTGATTATGTTATTAATTTAAATTTAAGATGTTATGTACTTTGGAACGTTTTTTAGGAAAATTCTATTTTAACGGAAGCCTGATAATCTCGTAAGATTCTTCAGTTGAATTATTCACTATTTATAAGCCAAGTTTATTGACAAAAAAGGTTTGAATGATCAAACAAGGGAATTAAATTTACACTCATGTCCAAAATTACGGTCACAAACATAAAATCTGCGAAAAATGAAAAACTATTCGCCGTGTTGTCACAAAATTTGACAAAAAGGTACGCTACATTGGAAGAAAGAACATACACATAACAACATGAAAAAGCTTTTAATTGTTAACTGAGAAACCGGGTATATCAAAAAGTGTTACATTATGAATCAGATATAAAGCATTTAACTCGGGAAAAGTCAGTCTAATATGGAGTGTGACCACCATACACTGCTATACAGGCTTCACAACGATCTTGCATAATGTTTATGAGGATTTCAATAAATGTTTGGGGTAACAAAGCCTATTATTCCAAAAATGCAGCTTTTAACTATTGGAGGGTATTAAGTGGGGGTGTTTCACTGTGCAATGGATATTCCATGACCATCCTAAACATTTTCAATATAATTTGGATCCGGAGACCTCGGATCGAAGGTCAGTCCATAAAACGAATGTCCTATTCCTTAAGAAAATCCTCAACGATCTGGGCTCTGTGTAAACGCGCGTTATGTTGAGAATTGTGATGTAAAGTATGAGGCTGTATAATAAAAGCAAGGAAAAATCTGCAGTATTTTTGTAATCCACTCTAACAATAAAGATGTGTATGTGTTTGCGTGGGTGCATTTATGTTAGAACTCTTCGGAAGGTGGAAACGTACATCTCAGAGCAATTTTTTTTTTCGAAATTTTAATTAATTTCAAACTAAGCAAAAGTTTAGAGTTTTCTCACAATGATTTTCCAAAATATTACTGCAGAAAAATTAGTTCCACGCCAATTAAAAAAAATAATTTTTAAGGATATTACTTTAGTAATCGTGCGAATTTTTCCTCAATTTTGGTAAAATTTTCCCCTAATTTCCAAAAACAGATTACATTGCTGGCCTGAAGTATCAATTGTTTATCAAATATTGAATGATGCGATTTTTCTCCATTGCTCAAAATTGAATAAGAACGATTTTTTTCTGGATATTTACGTTTTCAACACCGCTATGATATTATGTGACTGTTTTCAATAAGAACGTTGTTGCTGTTTCTAACCACTTTTGTCATTTACAAATCGGATGGCTAAAGAGTCAGGGATTTAATTCAAATATTTTGAGTCTCTAGTTTTTCAGTAATCAGTTCAGAGAACAAGTCCCAACCCTTTTTACAGGGTGGACTTCATTCATAGATTTTATTCACCATCCATAGTAACTACCCTTAATCAGAGAACAATCGCCTCTGAGTTAGTAGCCCCAGTGGTATTACTCTCAACATAGAGGGCTTTGTGACCAACATATATTTATATGAGGGCCAGCCACCACACACACTAGGGTCTTCGGTCAGTGGGGTCGAACTCTCATCCCAAGGGATGCGAAGTCAATGCCCTACCAACCAGACCACCACAACCTCAGTAAGAAGGTACATATGCTAAGTGAACAATATTTATGTAAGACCACTAAAGCAACATAGATTTAAGGTCAGACAATTCAGTAGAATCATAGATATGAAGCAATATCGAAATTATTTATCTGAAAACAAATTTAAACAACATTTTCCGTGAGCCAGATGACTAGTGGGAAGATTAATAGGAAATAAAAATGTCCATTATATAGTTGGACATAATTTGGGTCATTTTAATGACGCAGAAAAAGAGAGAGTCTGTCGGAATATCAGTAATAAAATTAATTACGTGCGCTTTAAAGATTTCATGTGATGGCAGATGCGAAACTATCACTGCGTATAAGACGAAATCAAAAAGGAAATGGTTTTCCATTAATTAGTTGAGCCACCTTATTTCATTTCCATTTCGGTAGATTTCATTCAACATTATCACTTTACCAGCAAAAAATGATGAACAAATATTTCAAATAAGGTAATCTCCTTATCTTCCAGGCTACTATAGTTGAGTAATCATTTCACTTTCATACAAATAATTCATAATCTTGGAGACGAAACTTTTGTTTTCACATCACGCATACAAAACAAACACAAAATAACGTTTAAAATCAAAAGCTTCTCAAAATTAAGTTTAGATTTCACCAGAAGACTATCTATTGATGCTTTCACTGGCAGGTCTCGGTATCAACTGAAGTAAGGTGGCGCTGTAGTCGAATTCCAAAGTTCCAAGATGGGAGGAGTTTGTGACAAACATAATCATATGTTACTATATTAGTATATCCTCGAATTATTGACCTAGTTTGATTTGTCTGTATTCATCAAAATTGGTTGAAATACTTATTTAACTAACATTTGAAACTCATACCTTTTGATTTCTCAACAGATTAATCTGATTTATATATTCATTATTTCTTTTTTCTTGTTTAATCTATTGTTTAAATTTACAACTAAGGCAGTATCAATGCAATTTCACTTTATTCTGACAACCAGAGTCAACCTCATAAAATTATTGCCAGATTTGGAGTTAGGTATCATATAATTATATCATATTCATTGAATACCAATGCAAGTAACACTACTGTTGAGCTTTATTATTAAATGTCGCAAGAAATCAGTAATAAAAGGTATCTTCTTTCCCCAAGATTTCTTAATTGTTAGTTACATGTATGGTAGGTTTGGAAATGTAGGTATTTACCATTGGATCCACTTATCATATATAGGGTGAGTCTAAAACCATAGGACAACCAGACCGGAAGTGACACGTTGAGGTACAAACTCAAAAAATACCACATGAAATGAAAAACTGTTTATTTACAATATCGTAACTATGATTTTTTACAGCAATGTCTACAAAAAATGCTCAATATTGCAAGCTTGGTGATGAAGTACAATCACAATTTAAAATCACATTTTGGTTTTTAAGCAATTTAATTCTTTTCATGAAAGTTTTTAACATGCCGTTTTAGTACGTATGGATTAATTTTATAGTTATACTTTTACTTAAATGCTATTTGATCAAAATTTTACCATTTGTATGGCGCAGCATGGCCAGGTTTGGCTTTTGTTCCAGGAAACTTAACCAACCGACCAACCGATGAAGTAATTAACGAGCAGATTCCCATACCTGTGGGAAAATATCGAGACTCTATAAATCTTTTGATTATGGGGCCATTGGAAATCCACCACGCCCAAGCCATCGCATCCACAAGTAGTATATATCAATTATTTTAACGTTTTCTTTAAGGAATCACTGGTTAAGTTTCCCACTAATAAAGATTTTATGATTTATTAAGTGCGTTATTTTTTCTGTTTGCACCTCAACGGTATTGTATATAACTTTATTGTGTAGGAATATGTGACCGCGTCACTTCTGGCCATATATTCCTTTACAATATTTGTTTTTAATAGTGAATTCTACAACTCCTGAAAGTTTACTCCATAATTTTTGACTCACCTGCAAGAGTTGATTGCACATTTTTGTTGGTGATATTGACATGTATTCAAAACACCTCAAAAATAGATTTATGTATTTAGTAATCTGATTCCTTAAAATAACTTTATCTGCGACTATAGATGTAACTGAGGATTAACTAAATTAAATGTTTAAGTTACCATAGCAACGATGTGGTAAAACGGGAGGGGGAACTGGTCATAGTTAATACAAGAACGTTAAATAGCTCTTCACAGTTTTAAACTATGTAGAGGATTACCAAGCACTCTTTATCTATATAAATAAATATGAATTTTCGTCTGTATGTCTCTTATGCTCTGCCATACCGCTCAACAAATTGTGATGAGACTTCGAATACTTATTTGTTTCTGTTAATGATGGGAAAAAAAATATTGACGATTCTAAAATCTGGAATAATAAAGTTAAAAAAAATTGAATTACTATTATTTATACTTCTCTATTATATATCACTTCATTTCAATGAATGTATTCATTTCCAATACGAAAATAAATATTATTTTTTTAATCATTGTTAATGAAACAAGATAACTAGATGAAATTTCAAACGATATTTTCAAAGTTATTTCTTCTGCCGCAACAATGCGCCGGGTAAGAGCTAGATTTTAATAAATTTGAAAGCAATCATCAACCAACTCTTTAAAATAAAAACCTTATTGAAATTCTTTTTCCCCATTTAATCTCTTACCTTTTTCAGGTTTTTATTATTTTAGAAATACATTATTTTATTCCAGTTTTTCTAAGTCAGATACCGCCAAATATCTATCTATGCCGTACATACATAGATGCAAAATTTCAGCAACGATTTAAAATACTACTTAAGTGGGATGTGAAGTTGTTTTATATCGCTTTTTTCAATCTTTAAGGATTGTATTTCATACAATACTCATCTCAAAAATTCAAAACCTTTGTGACACTTAAAAGCAAATATCTCGATTTTATTTTTTGTTGTTTTTTTCCATCTGAACTTTGATTCGGAACTTCTACTTTCTGCAAGTTCTGGAGACATCTTTAAGCGAATTCAAAGCATTTTTCACCAAAGCATCAAAGAAAATTCTAAACGATAAGAACGTTCTTGCTACGAAAGAAGGGGAAAAAAGAACTTTTCGCAACATTTCTATTCACTAAAGTCGAAAACGAAAATGGAACGTAAACATGTTACGATTTTCTGAACTTTCTTTAAGGAGAAAAAAAGTGCGAAACTTCATTTTACGACTTTTTTTTATTAGCTTTTGATTTTCCGACTTCTGGATAGTGAGACCTCTTAATTTCTCCTATTTTAAAGGTTTCTTTTGTAGTGTTGGGAAATCTTATCATGCTTGCAAGGGTATGACAATTTTTTTATCATCTGTAACAATAGAAACTTGTACACTGTAATCGTAGGAATGTTGTCCATTATAATACTGCTGCATTGAAACGAAACATTGCTAAATCTCCATAGCTGAATGATTATGACGCTGGACTCATAGTCAGGAGATTATGTGTTCAAATCCCGGTAGACTTAAAATTTTCCTTGATTGGTTTTTCCTTTATTTCATGTTCCAGAAGATTCTGGACCTTTCTTTAATTTACCATTTAAGTGCTCTGTTCTTTCCTTACTGTCTCCAGAAAGGTATTTTAAAACTTTCCTTACTTGTATAAAAACTGAAGATGTCTCAGTCACAGCGTTCTTAGTTCAGAGTTGAGCTAATAAACTAATTTAACTCTATTTTCCGTGTCTTCTTGAGTTCTATCTACTTGATAATATTGCAAATAAGAATTATTTTTATAAAAACACAATAAAAAAGATTAATATAGTATGAAGAAAAAGATTTATTTAGTGCGTTATGAGGGCAGTGGGCTTTGAAATAAACAAACACGGACCAAAACTTGCAAGTTAATTTTTATCATTTTCTTGATAAAATTTATCTTATATTCCAATTGTTGAGATGAATCGAAAGGATTCGTTGGAATATCTGTGTGGTTACTCTTCTAGTTTCGCACCGATGTATTTCTCCCTTGAACTACTTAACACGATGATGTGTGATAATTGTCAATACTTATATTCTTTCCTTTTTTTCATGTCTAATGAATGTGCTGTTTTCAAGAACCAATCTGAGATTTATTGAAAATCAACAACACAAATAAAATATTGTTATAATATATATTTTTCAATAAAAGGAATATTTCAAAGACCTAGATTAAAAAGGCACATTTTAATTACTTTCATCAAAATGATGTTCTAATTTAAATATCTTTCAAATGTTCCAGCTGTCTTAATTTTTGAAAAAGAAATTAATGAAATAGTTAATAAAGATTTCTGTTAAACATTAAAATAAAATAAGGTATGCAGGTATTTATTTTTCATATTTTTTAGCTATTTATAACTCGATTTCGAGAAAATTAACATTTAATTAGAATTAAAAAATCATGTATAGTCTTATTCCAAATAGTAAGAAAGAATTAACAGAAAAACTAAAAATTTAGTCCCGTAGAATGTTTTTAAAATTAAAAAAAAATTATGTATAAAAAATTTTTTAAATAATATTTGTTCCAAATTTTTTTTACGAAATTGGATATATTTATATTTATTTCTTTATTACTCATGTATATATATGAGTCATATTATTTGACCATATTAATTTCTTTTTCTCTCTATACCGAGCTTCTGTCATGTAAAATTGATGTCAATGCAGGAGACCATGATTCATAACAATGTTTCATTCAATTCCTACTACTGTTTCACACTGCCCCAATATATATTTATATATTTGATCAAATTTTCAATCGTAAATAAAATACTTTTCATTTATACACTCAAGTTCAAATTCATTTTTTTTAAAACTTGTAGTGGATGATTCTCGATGCTAGCACATTTTTTTTTCAAATTTTAATTCATTCATTAAATTTAATTCATTTTTAATACTTTATATTGAGTTTTAGTAGTTTGTAATGAAAACTGAAATCAACAGGCAGTGGCTCAATCTGTAAGATGTAAGGATTTCGGCATTTTTCATGTGAAGGCGAAGAATGCATGGTCAAATCATATGAATATATTCAGCAGGATACAATTTAGGAATAAATGCTGAAAGTAGCTAAGCATGTAGATTGGTGGAAAATATTCATTTGCTACTTATTATAGTGATTTTGTCATTTGTATATACATATTGATATTAATTGTAATTATTTTTTAAAAAGAAACTAAAATAAAAAAATTCTTTGTTGACCCAAGTAGTAATTGGCTAACATTTTTTTTATACTACTTGTTTATGAATATTAAATAGCCTTAAAAATGTTCGTATAAAAGTTATTATGAATTAAAGTAAATCTTTGAACTACGGAAGCTGTTCCTAAAATGCTTTTTAGTTGAGATTTATGTGAAAAAAATTGCTTTAAAATTAATAACTTTAATCTTCATCACAAATAAGGATTATTTTGAAACAGCCAATAGATTTGATCAGTTTTTTTGTATCACTGAACATAATAAAGCAAATCTTTTGCTTGAAAGTAATTAATCTGAATCCATCTAAATCTCTCTTTTTACTCATCCATTTAATTAATTACTTTTCTCTCAAAACTCACCCTGACATTTATTCATTTCCTCAGGCTAAAACCAATTCGGCTGCATTTCATTTCCCAAACACCTGCTGTTTCAAGGATGCAGCGGAAATGCATCAGTAATTCTTTTTTTTTTCAAAAGTACCTTCCTCTAAGATTAGTGAAAGGAGTATGTCAGAGATTCGAAATAAATATTTGATTTTTGTCTGCAGAGAAGGTTAATTGAATTTTCAGCGCCATAAAACGTGCTTCAAGACTCTAGGCGTCTTCTAATCTCTCAACCTATTTGTTGAGGATTAGAATTTCCTTTTTTCCGTTTCATATGACATAGGGGAATATCTCTGACAATGCTGTTCTTACCTTCAATATTTTTTTATTATTCTTTGTAGGTGAAAATATTGAGAGTTTTAGCTTCCAATATATGTAGCATTACGAAGTATTTATGATACGCTTTTTCAAACAACAGGCTTAAATTTTGTGTGTTTTAATTCAAGCAGGTTTCATGAAATGCTTTTTTACTTAGTTTACATTTAGGAAAATTATCTAACATTTGAAGAAAAATATTATTTTTTTTTTTTCATTAAATGTGCATAAGCATTTTTTAAAAAAAGATTAATAGCTGAACTCATGAAAAATGTTAATAAGAAAATCTTTTCTTAATTACACATAATTCATTTACTTGAAATGAATTTCATTCCATTTTATATTATAATCCCTAACGATTTAAGTATACAATATTTAAAACAATGAAAAATTTTACCATTTTAATTGCACGGTAGATTCTTACAGATGCTTTATTTATTATGGATTCGCCACAATTGTTTATATTATTTATATTTTAAAACATGGCAGATAATTCGTACTGGGTTAATAATTTTTTTTGTCCTTTTACAAAGGTTTGTTGTCATGCTCAATGTCACAAATTCTAATTGTAGGTTATGGTTTACAAAATAAGAGAATCTAGAGTTCGAATTTTAAATTCTCTGGAAAATTGGCCTCAGGATATTTGCCATCGAATGTGTTCTCATATTGGCGTAACAGTAAAAGTGAATTGGAACGCGTTAGCTGATACAGTGAAACCTCGTTACAACAATATTTTAGGGACCAAATAAATATATTGTTGTAGAGAGGCATATTGTTATATCGAGGGCCCACATATTTTGAGCATTTAATAAGAGTTTTTTTTTATTATTATTATTAGTTTAAGGTGCATAACATACTACTTTTAAGTCTACATTTAGAAGAAATTAATTTGTAAAATACTAATAATAGTGGTTTAAATACTAAAAAAATAAATAAATAAGATAAATTCAGAAAATAAGCACAGAAATATTCACATACCTGAAAACACTTTTTATTGAAAATAATCCAATATTTTTGTTTGTTTATTCATTTTTTTAACTGTTAAGTTCACCAATACTGTATGCATTGAATCTAGTGTACGAAAGTGTTCTTCATTTGTCGACGGAAGGCTTGAAAAAAATTTCCGTAGAGAATTCACAGATTGATGAGTTCCCTGGGATGACAATAAGGACAGCGATGGACCTGTATTATCATCATCATCAATATCATCATCATCTTCATCATTGTTTCCTATCTCATCAGTAATTTCAGAGAGAATATTTTCATCAGTAACTCCTGCGAAAACCATAAGATCATCATCTGCTGTTAAATAGTCTTCTATACTAATTCCAAACTTTTTACCGCTTGTTTCTTCAAGTTGGGATACGGATTTTTTGATGTGCAAAACACATTCTTGATCATCTGAGAGATCATTGTCTATGGAATTTTCCTCATTATCAGATTTCTTATCTTCCATAACACAAAGACCAGCCTTTTTCCAGCAATTCCGAATGGTTTTTTTTCTGTTACTTCCCACCAACTTCCATAATATCCACAATGAGTCTTAATAGACGGAAAAAATAGCAAAAGAAAACGAAAAAACAAAGCATTTGAAAATCAAAATATTATTATAAAAGGAGAAAATAATACTGAAATTTAGATTGAAAAAATCGTTTTACAGAGGTTTATTGTTCTAGAGAATATCGTAATACTGAGGGGAGATTAACATTAGTTTATATGCAAAATCACCGGGACCACAAAACATTATTGTAGTAGAGGGAGTTATTGTTGTATCGGGTATCATTGTAGCGAGAGTTTACTGTATATAGAAATGGAGCTCGTTAAGTAAGTAATAAAATCATTTAATAATAGAAATTTTGCATTCAAATTAAATGCAATTCTTTTCGAAACAACACATTTGTTTACAAAGATAACCTTTTTTTTAATATCAAAACCAGTCCCATGCAGGAGTTCCAAGACTCGAAGATACAAACGAGTTCCAGGTTCCAAGTAAGCTTTTATTGAATTATGTAAGAGAGCATTGTGAGAAGAAAGATTGCATAACAATTTACAAATCTATATAAATAACAATGAATGTTTGTCTGTATTTCTTTTATACGTTTTTAAACCGTTCATTTGATTGCGATGAAGCTTGGTCAGCTTATTGTTTACGCCTATGGGATGATTATAGGAATAGAATAATTATCTAAAATTTTAAAGAAATGAATCTCAACCGCATCTATTTACCAAAGATTAATCTTCAAATAACTTGCCGAGGAGACAATAGATTCTGTAGAAACGCTAAATTCAAGTTAAAGGTCAATATTTTGTAGTTATAGTGCAAAATTCCATGCAAGTCGTTCTTAGAGGTAACAATTTTATTGCAGTTTAGGCGAGGATGTTTTGGGGAGATAAACCATGAAGATTTAAAGTTTTAATTAAATTTTAGCGTGTTTCGCCGTAACCACCGAAAATATTGTAGTACATATAATTTTGCACCATCTTAATTTTTAAAAATTATCTTTTCATCTATTTTAACGGTTTTATGGTAAAAATATGTTTTCTATGTTTAATAAATTTTAAAGGAAAATATTTTAAGCTCATTTTATAAAATTAAATTTGAGAATTCTGAACGAATATTAAACGAGTCACGTGATGCAATAAATAATTTCTTTCACAACCATTCTGAAAGAACATCAAGTTTTACAATTCAAAAAAAAATACGCAAATCTAATATATAAAAATGAAATTTTGTTTGTTCGTTATTTATATACTGTCGAACAGTTCATCCAATTTCGATAGCCAAATTATTAATGGATTGCACTTAATATTAGTTTTTTCAGCAAAGCTCTGGCTACTAGCTAGTTAGAAATAAATAATAAGTTTAGGGTAAAAATGGAAATAAAAGAGAAAAAATAAGAAATCAGGCTTCATGACTTTTTAGGGTCACCTTCAGGCATGGATAACTATTTACAGTCGATTTCTTTTTACTTTGGCACAGACAAAATGAATCTACGCATATTATAATGTGTAGATCAGTATTTTATCTAGAATTTACTTAAAGGTACATGTAAATGAAAAAAAGTCACATCAAAGGCATAGAAAAGAAACAAAACACACATTTTACAAAAAAAAAAAAATATTATTTATAATAAATGTTTTTTTTTGTTATCTTTTTCTTACGTTTACATACATTTAATGT
>JAPMOQ010058327.1:111382-127460 GCA_026543055.1 Argiope trifasciata | reverse complement strand
CTTATTCTTTCTCTTTTAGTTCCGTTTTCACCCTAAACTTATTATTTATTTCTAAATAGCTAGTAACCAGAGCTTTGCTGAAAAAAATAATAAGTTTAGGGTGAAAACGGAACTAAAAGAGAAAGAATAAGGAATCAGGTTTCATGACTTTTTAGGGTCACCTTCAGGCATGGATAACTATTTACAGTCGATTTCTTTTTACTTTGGCACAGACAAAATGAATCTACGCATATTATAATGTGTAGATCAGTATTTTATCTAGAATTTACTTAAAGGTACATGTAAATGAAAAAAAGTCACATCAAAGGCATAGAAAAGAAACAAATCACACATTTTACAAAAAAATATATATATATATATATTATTTATAATAAATGTTTTTTTTTTGTTATCTCTTTCTTACGTTTACATACATTTAATGTGATTTAAAAAAATGCTAATTGCTAATGATCTCGCTTTAAAAACATTTTTTTGCTTTAGGCAATTTTCTGTTTTTTGCAGTAAGCGCATGTTTTTATCAAGATTCTACAAAGAAGTGGTTGAAAATTTAAATTCCTCAAAGTAAAAGTGAGATTTTATATTGAAAGAACTGCATAAATATATTTAAAAAAAAAAGGACTGAGTGAGTGAGAAATGAAACTATTCGGCTCTGTCACGTGATAGCATGCAATATTGTTCCAAACATCCTCCAAGACGTAAATCAAAATTTTCTTCATGCTATCCATTTTCAACAGGTTTGTTATTGGTATGCCTTAATTGTTATATCTTCATCACTGATATGGAACTAATACAAAACCAGCGGGTGACCGAGCTCCGCTCGGAGAAAACAGGTATCGAAGCTAACTCGAAGATTTAAATTTTCAATTGTGATTTATCAAAACAATACATGCCATAAGAAAATTTGTGAAACCATTGGGGAAAAGATAACCGGTTAAACCTCGCCCTTTCATCGTCCACCAGCGATGTCATGTCTTGATGTTCCATTGGAAATCCCCATCCGCACTGGTCTCTTCCATGTTTGCTGACCATGCACGGAGCGCTTGGGTTCATATCACCAAACGGGTTATGGATCATCCATTTCAAGATCAGTTCCTTGAGTTCCGGATCATCTTCTGAAAACTTTATTAGTTTGCCATATTGGCTATAGATGGCAGCACGTTACCGCTTGAAACCTATTAGCCATTATGGCGAACTAATAAAGTTTGAAAATATCCTATCTGTAACTCCGAACTGCTCGACCGTAGCGCTTCAAAACTGGCGCCAATCGATTCCTCGTGGCCAAAAACCCCAGACCCCCAAGTTTACCGGAGTTTATTAATTCTGGGGCGATTTTCGACTTGGCAACCATTCCTCGTATTATAGTATAAGATTATCCCTGTAAAACACTGGCATAGTATTTTGCTTAACAGATGTCTTTTTTTACATCACAGAAAACATTTTCCTGTGGAAATCTGATCTATAAAATTTAAATATGACAAAAATGCTTTCCTATTCCACTTGTTGTTTTTTTTACTTAGAAGGTTATTAATCAGGTAATATCTTAGTACTTAGACAAAAAATTACCATCAAAATTAATATCAGAGCTGTGTTAAAGTCTCAAAGGAAGTATTAGTAATTTTCTTATTTTATTAATTCAGATCTTATAATTCCATTGTTTAAACTAGTAGATATAAAAATTAAATTTTGATTAAAAAAAAACAGAAGGATTTAATTGAACATTTTCTGATCAATTTCTGCTATGAAGCATCAAAACGAACAGTAGATTTAATTCTGTCTGGTGAAGAATATAATCAGTAAATATAAAAATATAAAAATTACGATACAATATACAAATTAATATTGTATGGTCAAATAATTTTAATTCGGGATTTTGATAAATTTTTTGTCATTCCTGTGATCGAATAGCACATTTTTGGAATTATTTCAGTTTGTCTGGGATAAATATAATAAAGCTCTTCGAGTTAGACGGATAAAATTTGGTATATGATCTTCAGATGAAATTTGAGGATTTCTATCAAATTTTGAGTAAAATCTATTGACATGAAATCTGTCTTTATGGTTATTTGAATAGATTTAACGCTGTAACTACTAATCAAATTCAGCTAGATTAGTAAAATTCGGTTTTAAAACACTGTGAACAATTGTTAAATTTTGAGCCAGATCTAACAACGGGTTTATCATCTATCTTTTTGTACTTTCAGAAACGTATAAACCCGATAATTCAAAAACGAAGTGATCCAGGTAAATAAATTTTTATTTATTATTTTTAGACTAGAAATGTAGGTGCATGTCAGATTTTGATTTCAATTGTTTGGTTATTTTTTAATGACACAAGAACACTTGGTTATATTGCGCCAATTGGTTGGAGAAAGCATGTCTAAAACACAAATTTGATTTTGATATACTATAAACCGCATACGAGTAATCGCCAAAAAATTTGGCAAGAAACACACCATAGATTCAATAAAAATACTTAAGTCAACGCCAGAAATGAAAATGCCTTACACAACACAGATACTATGTACGAACGCTGTGCAAGGCTTTATTTATTCTTTTCTTAGTTGCTGGGAGGATAACTTTATTACAGAATACGAGAGAAAGTTTTTTGGGGATCACTTCCGCTGATTCTTTCGAATTCTTTACTATGTTTGTACTTTATAAAATCCTTCTTACATTCATAATATACAAAACTTTCTACAGAGGTTCCTTCGATTATGGAAACCTAAATAATATATTTCTGAGATTTCCCTTAAAACCCAAAACTTCATATAAAAATTTAGTTGGAAAAAATTAACGTCTCTTAATCAAGCAAACCAGTTGATCGCCAAAGGCAGCTTGTAGGAAATAAAATTAAGTGCAATTCCGATTTAAGATTATTATTATTTTTCTTGATGCAGCAAGAAAGTTCATATTTTATTTGCATTTCTTTTATAAGAAAGAGGAAAATTATTTTGTGTAATTCCGTTTTTCTTTTTTTTACGCATTTTGAACAAAAGATTTTAATGGCTTTCTTTCATTCTTTTCCCAGAATATTACGAATTCTTTCATATTCTTTCTTACGAATTCTTCTAATCTTAATTATTCTTCGTAATATTCTTTCTTACAAATATTACGATTTTATTCTTTTCTTAGAATATTCTATGATTACGATTAAAATTAAGAAAATATTCTTTCCACATTTAGTTTTGATCGTTTTGACACAACCTGGTAATTCATCTTTTGGAGCAAAGTGCAGAGTATTTGTCCATTTAAAGCCGCTTAATACAATTTTGTCTTGAAACTCGAGCTTTGGTCATTTAAGCATATCATAGTTTGATTGTTGTTACTGAGTAGTTTTTGGTAATTAACGACACGATGAGTTTCTTTTATCTAATTAGAGATCTAATTTCACGAAAAGATATCTTCAGAGATTCTAACTTGTGATTATCAGAGATTATCTTCTACTAGCTTTCATTTATTTTTCAAGAGGATGCAAGTTTCTTGTTTTATTCTTCATTCTTGTGAGTAGAAAATGCCAAATTAAGCGTTAATATAAAAATATATTTCTCGTTTCCATGTTCTGCAAAATGTCTCTGCCTGTTTAATTAAGTCAGTTGAAAGTGCCAACCCTGTTCTTCACTAGATACAGTTATTCCTTAGTGAAGCTTTTTACTACTCCCCTAAACTTGTTATATTTATATCATTTAACAAGTTAACTTTGCTAATTTTACTTCGTATCTCTTGGTATTAGGAGAAAATTACTTCCAAATAAATCGCTTTGAAATAATACAGTACAAATCATTACAATTAAAAACAACACTTATAGATTATTATTTATCTTATACTATAATACGAGGAATGGTTGCCAAGTCGAAAATCGCCCCAGAATTAATAAACTCCGGTAAACTTGGGGGTCTGGGGTTTTTGGACACGAGGAATCGATTGGCGCCGGTTTTGAAGCGCTACGGTCGAGCAGTTCGGAGTTACAGATAGGATATTTTCAAACTTTATTAGTTCGCCATAATGGCTAATAGGTTTCAAGCGGTAACGTGCTGCCATCTATAGCCAATATGGCGAACTAATAAAGTTTCCAGAAGATGATCCGGAACTCAAGAAACTGATCTCGAAACGGATGATCCATAACCCGTGGGGTGATATGAACCCAAGCGCTCCGTGCATGGTCAGCAAACATGGAAGAGACCAGTGCAGATGGGGATTTCCAATGGAACATCAAGACATGACATCGCTGGTGGGCGATGAAAAGCCGAGGTTTAACCGGTTATCTTTTCACCAATGGTTTCACAAATTTTCTTATGGCATGTATTGTTTTGATAAATCACAATTGAAAATTTAAATCTTCGAGTTAGCTTCGATACCTGTTTTCTCCGAGCGGAGCTCGGTCACCCGCTGGTTATACTAATATTAAAAATCAATACATTGATAGCATTAATTATTAACAAATTAATATAAAATAACTAATTTACATCAATAAATATATGAAAACATTAGCTTGTACCCGACGCGTTGCTGCTGCAGAAGAAATAATTTTGGAAATATTGCTTGGAATTCGACATAATTATCTTGTAGGAAAATGATAGGAGAAATTCTATTTATTTTCTTGTCGGCAATGAATGCATTTAATTAAACTCAAGGATATATAAAGAAAAAGCATAAATAGCGTTTATTCTATTTTTATTATTCTATTCTGCAAACAAACATTTATTTTTATATGTTAGGTTGGTGTCATCTTTCAGAATTGTAAAACTCGGTGTTCTTTCAGAATGGCCACGAAAGAAACTATTTATTGTATCTCGTGATTTGTATAATATTCGTACAGAATTCTCAAATTTAATAAAAAAATATGATTAAAATACTTTCTTTTAAAATTGATTAAACATATGAAAATATTTATACCATTAAATGTTTTTAATCAAATCTAACAAGTTTGGTTAATGGTTAAAAAAATCACTTCACAAGGAGACCTTGAAGTATCTTCAAGTCATAATTTCTCTCTAATTAATTTGACTTCTTAAAATTCTTTGCATAAAACTATTGTGATGACATGAACACATGTAGCATTCGTATCGTAGAAATAACAACTTCCTTCTGTAATTTTTGAGATCACGAGACCTTTGAGTGACACCTCATATAAAGGGTATTGAAAGGAAACTTGTTTCGCTTTCGTTTTTGAACCATCGTTGATCTTATTGAGCAAAAAAAAAACCGTCAAATCCAATAAAAAAGGTTTCGACAGGTTTTTATCGTTCGCCATCTATAAATGTTAAATTTAAAAAATCTAGCTATCACTTTTTATTAAAGATATTAATATTTTATTTATTATTTAATGCTAATTTTTTAATTAAGTATTTTATAGTCATGTCCATAAATCAGGGATAAGGAACTAAATTAAGTATAATGCAGGAAAAGAAAGAATCAGAATACAAACAAATGTAACGTATTAACAAATGACGTGACAAAGACCAAAAAAAGTTGCTATATGTTATACATTGATCGAGAAAGTCCCACTCATGCTCTCCTGGGTTCAAGTCCGGTGAGAAGGCTGACCAGTCCTACGTGTGATATCGACAGATCGGTATTTTCAAACTATCAACATCAGATGCACCCAGCTGCCATTCAGATTTTGTTGACATTGAGACCCCTACAAGATAGGGGATTCAGAGCCATTTTTAGATGGGTCCCAGAGCATGTCAGTATTTCAGAAAATGAAAACATCGAATTTGCAGCTAAATCTGCATTAACATTTTTGTCATGGTCACTTCCATATTGTGATGCTGAAAGGTCTTTCACTTGTTCGTTTTTTATGCTTGGCAAGAATCATGGGATCTGCAGATCCACAAGAAATTGCATTCAGTCAAACCGACAATTGATTTGTGGCTCATTCACACTATACGAGAGGTAGATGTCAAATAGACACATCTTCGTATAGTCCATACTCGCTATAAGCATAAACATCTCATTTTTGGCGATATGGCACCGAAGTGCTCCACATGTCATGTGGATTTTACTATACATCACATTTTAATTGAAAGACAATCTTTTAATTCATCCCGTTTATACTTTTTTAAATCATCGTAGTTAACTTTGCAAGACATGGTCGCAGAGAAATCCCCCCCCCCCAACATATAAAAAATATTTGTAAAAAATTGGCTTTTATAATTCTATTTAGTATGTTTACATTTCTGTTCATGTTTGACCCTTTACATCGCTTCAATGTAACGTTCTTTACTTATCTTTGTTTCATTTAAATGTCTTATCGTTATGCATTTTGGGGCTGTCATTCTTTGCCTTTTTATATTAATGACTTTCCTTTTTTTATATTACCACATGTGTTTTTATAGTTTGCTCCATAGTTTTACCATTCGCTTAGCGCAGTTTGACCAAATATGTCTCTTGCACCAAAAACGCCGAATAAACCATATCAAACCTCTAATCGAAGGCATTCGCTTGTGACGTTTGTACGGTGAGGACGGGCGTTGTCATGTATAAACATGAATTATACTCCCATGGCTTCCCGAAACAAACATACATGCTGCTCCAGAATGTCGTCCCGACAGTTTTCGCCGATTATGGTTCCTATTTGAACAATCAGGTCAGTTCTGGAACTTAGAATAATACCTCCCCAAACGAGCAATCCTGCACCAACGAAACGGCGTTGTTCAGTGATGTTTTCTTGATGGTAATGGGTACCTGGCGCTCTCCATATGAAAGTCGGGCGAGAATGAGACTCCAAGCTAAACCTGAACTCGTCTGAAAACATCACACAAGCCCACTGTTGTGGTGTCCATATGCATGCTCTCTACTCTAGGCTAACCTCAGGCGTCAGTGAATTGTATGTGGAGCACATCTGACAGAACATATACACCATATCTGCTCTAAGCGTCTATACACGGTCTGCCTTAAAACTGTCATACCACTGGTTGAAGAGAGCTGACGAGTCAGGTCTGATACTGTGCTCCGTTTGTTACTTTTGGCAGTGACTGCTAAATACCGGTCCTCTTTTGGCGATGCAACTCGGGGGGGGGGGGGGGGAGCTGTGCTGTAACGTCTACTCACGTGACCATCTTCTTTGAATCGTTGCCAAAACTTGGAGATGACACTCTGAGCGATTGCAGATTCCTCGGACACTTCCAGCTGGGTACGCCAATAGTTCTATCACATATTAATCATCCAAATACGTTCTTAGCGTTATAATTACTAGTGTTATAGCACTGAAAGGCTTAAAACTCCTTTGCGTACAATTTTACCTCTTTGCCTGTATTCTTTATATATCAATCTCTTATGCTTTTACCATTGTGACGTACTATCTGTGCTATCTAGTAGCTTCCTGTAATTCGTATATGATTTTTAAGATATGTGTAGTCATTTTATTGGTGGTGTATATATTTTAGAATACGATTTTCTCGTCATTCTGAATTATTCTTAATTTATGGGCACGAGCGTATTTTCATTTCATTTAACCGTATTCCTTATTATTATTTTATATACAGTAAATTTCTAGAAACTTCCTTTAATACTGATGGGTGGGGTAAAAACATTCTTCACTGTTTTGTCATTAAAATTATTACGGTTACTACTCGAAGACTACTCGATTGTTAGTCTGAAGAGTTATGCAAACCTTCGCTTTACTTTCAGTTACATTTTAATTATAAATATTTTGTGGGGATCCTCCAAAAATGGGAAAATAGTAGTATTATAAGTTTGTTAGAATTTCACTGCATATTTTAAGTCTTACTGAAACAATGTGGCTAAATTTTATTAGTATTTATTTTTAATTGAAAAAAATATAAATTTCCATGTTTCTACTCAATAAGTGAAAATTTATTAGTTAATCAAAATTATTCAATATTTCTTGAAGTTAAAAATGCACCGTTTTCATTTATACATTGCAGTACTTCATGTAAAACTCGATCTACTTTAGTCAATGCGTTATTATCGACAGACCTATTCGCCAACATAAAAAAACAATGAGATGTCCTAAATTTCAACTGCCATTAGTATTTATTTTTTATCAAATGGAGGATTTTTATGCACATTCCAGCTTATTTAATCTGGAGAATTTGAATTTGGATTTAAAATTGGGAGTTGCCATTCGAAACGCTGAGTTAGTGCTAATTTTAATTGGAAGATAATGCCTCGCATAAACAAACATTGAACTTTTTTATACTTTTTAGAACTCTTTTTTCCAATACAACAAAAAATTTTGCCTTCCAATGTGTGATAATAAGTTAGAGAATAAAGAGCAACTTGTGGTTACTTTTTGACGGACTGCTCATGAATTTTTCGATCCGAATATGATAGAATGCATACATAGTTCCCTTATTGTAATCTATATTTACACTTGTAATATATTGAGAATTATGGAACACAAGGTGTCACATTTTTTAAAAGTGACAGTACATAAAAATTTCTAATGCCTTGTTGTGTGTGTATTTTTATTTTGCAATATTACGTTATTAACAAAATAAATGGGCCGCGGTAGCCTGGTTGGTACAGCAACAGTATCGCAACCGAAAGGTAGCGAGTTCCATCCTAGTCTTGACCAAAAACCACCATGTTGCTAGTGGCAGTTGGGCACGTTAAATAGGTCGTGATTGCAAAGTCCTCCAAGTTCCCATAACAAATTATACTTCTGTGGGTACTGAATCAGGGAAGAGTCGGTCTCTGATTTAGATCTCAATTCAGACTTGCGGAAGGATGAATGAGTTCGACCGCCCCCTAAAAAGGGTTGTGCCGTGTGTGTGTGTTCGTGCAAAGTCGCATTTTCTCCTTAAACATGCTCATTAACAACGAAAAGTGCACACCTCTGTCATCATTCGAAAGATATTTGCTCATTCGGGCTTGGTATGACCAAATGGTATTAGACCCACTACAAAATAATTAATATGATATGTGTCCCGAATGCTCCTTTGAAGGAATATTTTATGACATTACACCAAAGCTTTGAAATATAAATAAAAAGTTGATAGGTTCTTCGAGATTGGACAGAAGGGATCTAATCTTTTATTTTTTCTTGATTCTTTTCTGCTCTTAGAGAATAGCATAAGATACGATAGATAATCTAATGAATAGTATAAATAAAACAATAAACAACTCAAGAATAACGAAAATTCATGACCACGAAATGAGCAGATATCGTGTTCGAGCTAATTTTCTTGATTTAAATTGTTTGTGTCCTGCAATCTATAAGGTCCCTATGGTTCTAAATCATGATAAGGGGCAGTAGGAAATAAAACTAATATAATTTACACTAAAGTTAAATTTCTGATTAAAAATAATTAAAATGTTTAGTTATGTTGAAATATTTACTTTTTCCATTAAGCGTTAAACAATCTCACTGCTACATCGTGTAAGTCTGCACTGTTTTTGAATAAATGAAAAACTATTCTCTCATAACATATAGGGAAAATTCATGACAATAAATCGTTATAAAGGATTTCAGAACATAGATTTATATAAGACAGTTAAAGCTTTCAAGACAGTCAAGCCACTAATTTCTGTAACAAAATGTGTTCTTGTCTTATTTTTTCTGCGACAATAGATGGCAGCACGGTATGTTTTGTACTTCTAAGAATTTTATGTTTTGAGTATTTATTTCAGTAGTTTTATAGTCTATCCAATTTTCGATTTTATTTTTCGATGTTTAGAGAAAAATAGCGATATTGAATAGTAATCAAATTAATTAGGAATTTAAATAAGAATCAAAAATAGGTATTTAGTAATGATGTTTTGTAAATTTTATGAAATTTAAATTTAATATTAAAATTAGCTAAGAAAATAGCAATAATAATATTTCATACATAAGGTATAATAAGAGAATATGTGAATTTGATCAATGATTTTAATTGATTTGGGCAATTAAAATAAAAAAATTCAATTTAAAACTAGTATTGAAATATATAATTATGCAAAAGCATAAAAATTTATCGATTAAAATGTATTTTTGGAAAAAAAATTTCAATAGATTTTTAATATAATTTGTCTGTTAGATTTTATTACTCTGATAGTTTTAGATGTTAGCTACTCATAAAAACAGTGAAAAATACATAAAATGATAAAAGCCTAATTGTTATATTTATTAATTTCGGTCCTGGGCACTTTTTTGGGAAAAATGTGATTCAAATTCATAAAATGTTAAGAGAAACATTATTTAAGCCATATAGAATAGCAAAAAAATATCAACATGTAAATTGGAATCGAATCTGATTCTTCATTCCACTGTAAAGAATATTAAATAATGAACTTATTTCTGAAGAATATTTTCCTTCTTATGGAATGTGGATGTGGAAATATGGGACGACATTTCATCTGTCTATATTAACTTTTATATTTAAGGTTCATAATGTCATTGCTAATTCATACAGCATTCTTAAACTTCATTAACGAACTATCTAAACGAACACTTTTAGCAAAACAAAACAAAAAGCAAAGGAAAAGGACCAATTTTCGCATAATAATTGTACAGAATCTGTACGCGGAAATATAGAACGCCATTTCATCTGTCTATATTTTATTTTATCCTAGCTGGTACTCGGCCGCGTTGCTGCTGAGGAAGATATAATTTAGGAAATACCGTTTGAATTTGATATAGTTATCTTGTTTCATTAATAATAATTGGAAGAATGGAATTTATTTTCTTGTTGACAATGAATGCTTTCATTGAAATTGAAGGGTATATAAAGGAGAAGCATGAATAGCATTTATTCTATTTTTATTTTCTATTATACAAACAAATATTCATTTTTATGTATTAGATTTCTGTATTCTTTTAGAATTGTAAAGCTTTTTGTTCTTTGAGAATAATAAAAAAAGAAACTATTTATTGTATCTGGAGATTTTTTTAATATTCTTTCGGTATTCTCAAGCTTAATGTTAAAAAATTTGATAAAAATATTTTCTTTTAAAATTGAATAAGGATAGAAAATATATTTATACCATATAATCTTTAATATAGCTGAAAATACAATTTTTTGAAAAATAAGATGGTGCAAAATTATTTGTATTGTAATATTTTCGGAAGTTACAGCAAAAAACGCTAATATTTTATTAAATGTTTAGTTAAAATTTTAAACAAATAGGATTGGTTAACTTAAAACTTTTTTGCACATTCTAATAAAACTATTCCCTCAGAGAAAGACTTACATTGCATTTACGACAATAGCTACGAAATATTAACGTCTAGCTTGAATTTAGCATCAATATTGAATCTGTTGTGTCACCTTTTCGATTGATTTGGTGGTTAATCCTTGGTTAACAGATAGATCAGAAAATATTTTTTAGACTTTAGATGATTGTCTCATACCTATAATCTTGACAAATGTAAACAATATGTTGTCGAAGTTTCATTGGAATCAAATGAGTGTTATGGCCATACATAAGAGACATACAGACAAACATTCATTATTATTTATAAAGATTTATGGCTCGTAATGTCTTTGCTTAATCATACAGCATTCTTAAGCTTCATTAATCAAATATCCAAACAGCTCCGATCATTTTCAGCAAAACAAAACAAAAAGCAAAGGAAAAGAAATGGCTAATTTTCGAATTCTTTCAAGAAAATACTTTCGGCAATATTTTGCTTCTTCCTGCCCTCGGCGTCGGTATGAAAAGTTAATGTGCACTTAACTACGGAGCCAGTGGAGTTTGAGCCCAATTCAAACACACTGCCACAGTCTGGAGAGATGTTGAGGGTCATTCATTTTTAAACAGTCACCAGGGGAAAATCCTCCGACTTCTTTCCTCCGCCCCACAATCCCCCTCAAAAAATATCGAACACTTCATTTTCTTTTCATCTGTAACTGTAAATTCTGATATATTTTACGGCAGAAAATAACGCATTGCAGCACCGTAAGTATGAGTGGGTGGGTTTTATTTATTCAGTTGTGAGGGTTAGATTCCGACTCATCGATTTGTCTTTGCAACAGTGTAGCCTCAAGAAGCACCGTCTCACATCATGCATTTGAAAAAGCAGAATGTGACAATGTTATTTCAGGTGGATGCTTTAACAATCGTTTCAAGCGTTTAAATAGATGCTGTGTGCAGTATTGTTTCTGAATCTGAAATTAGTATTAAATATTTATTTGAAGCTCCTTTCTTTCTCATGTGAGAAGATACATTATTGCAATTGCTTATAAATATGGCTTATGGTTTAATTTAGTTTAGTTATATTAAAGTCTCGTTTAAAGCAACACTAGGGCTATTTCGGGTCGGGCCTCGTCCTTTTGAACCACGATGGGGATGACACCTGAGCTGGCATCCCCTTCTCCACACCTGAACAGCGAGAGAACGTTTGGCCCCAACAGATCTAATTTGCATCTGACCCACTTACATGGCGGTTCTTCGGAGGAATCGGGCCTCGAATCTGAAGCCGCTTCTGAAGTCGAGACCTTACCATCAGGTCACCTGGGCCCAAATATGGCTTGGAGATGTTGATAACTCATACCACTGACTCTCCGACCTAACCGAAGGCACCCGAAAAAATGCTGAAAGACCAGACCGCCGCTACAGCAACACTGGCGATAACTGAAGTTGAGACCTAGGGACCATCACCTGCCATGGTACAGCTCTCCCCGTAGGAAGTACGTCCCGTCACAGATGGGAGGAGCTAAATCTCCTACCTTTTGTGTACTCCCGGGATGACGAGATTCAGCCAGCATACCGAAAGCATCTCATCCTCAATTACCTGGGGCCCCACCGGGGTTCTGAAGCTATTGATAAATCTATACCTTCAGAGAAAAATCATTGTGAGAGCAGTGTTAAGAATTCAGTCAACTATGTGGTCTTCTTGAGCAGAACCAGCTATCAATCATACAAGCAACACGTTTTGTCAATGTTACCAATAGAATATTTTCTTTTTGTTCCAAGCGAATACCATGGATTATCTCTGGTGTGATCTCGGCTCTCATATGGAATATGCCGTTCTCTAGTTTTATGATAAGAGTAGTTCTCATTGTAATATTTTTTGGATACGATGTACGGATTAATACTGAATTGCCCTGGAAGGCGCAATGTGTCCCTACATTTGTAAAATCACCAATTTCCACCTCTTCATTAAATAATGAATCGTTTTAATGTTTTCCAAGAATGCTATTCATTACGTTATCTACGAATGTAAATCAAAAAGTTGCTCAAGAAATGAAATGAGCCACCCATTCTCTCTGTCGTAAAATTCCTTCATTCAATAAAAATCTGAGAAACAGAGTGTGCCCGTACAAATAAAATCCATATTTCCTTTAAATAATGAATTATTCCAATATTTTCCAAAATTATAATTCATTCTTTTCAACGAATTTAAATCAAAAAGTTGCTCAAGAAATAAAATGAACCACCCATTCTGTCAATCATAAAATTCCTTCATTCAATAAGAAATCTGTGAAACAGAGTGTGCCACTACATTTGCAAAATCACCCCTTTCCATACTTTTCTTAAATAATGAATTTTTTCAATGTTTTTCAAAAATGCTATTCATTCCTTTCCACGAATGTAAATCAAAAAGTTGCTCAAGAAATGAAATAAACCAACCATTCTCTCATTCATAAAATTCCTTCATTCAATGAAAAATCTGAGAAACAGAATGCGCCCCTGCATTTGCAAAATCACCCTTTTCCATTCCTTCATTAAATAATGAACGAGTGTGGGGGAAAATCTCTTTTCCTGGCAATGAAGACGGGAAAAAAAACTCGTCATCAAATGGAAGCTTCCAAAAACGCGTCTACCAAAAGAAGTTAGCAATATTATTCCCACATTGACGCCGCCTACAGAGAAGAGGACAAAAAAATGCTTTGACAGTCTCTATTAGAGAGCCAAACTTGCAGAAAAGAACCAGGTAGTGTACAGCATTTACAATGTATATAACTGATACATATACACGTTGTTATGTTGTTTCGTATTTTATTAAAAAAAGAAAATTTTGCATAAATCTTTTTTAAGGTATCCGACTACGTTAAAACAGCACAGGAAATTATTTATTATTATTATTCCTTGTAGTTCAGACTTCAATCTTTCCGAAACAATTTATCTTTTCTGGAAAGGGGAAGACCTGACCTATCATCTAGGGTCACACATTTTTTCCTAACTAAAATGTGTCTTTAACTTCTTTTGAAAACGTTAATTTTCATAAATATTCTCCAACTTTAGCATTACATACCAAAAGCTAATGTGTTTTAAATATGAGCGAAAAATTTTATTGGTGATGAAATATTTTTTCATTTATAGGTGTTTTAAGAAAAATTAAGACGTTATTTTGTGGAAAAAGCATATATACGTATCTTTTTACCCATAACGTCTTTGCATCTCAATATTTTTCTTAGATTTCGGTTCATTTCATTCATCATTATCTATCTATATCTATACTTATAATAAAGCTCAATGTGGGTGTGTTGGCGCTCTACAGGCCAGACCGTTGGACCTACAGTTACCAAATTTGGTACATGTATATCTTGGAGGTCGGGAATGTCCACCTCGGAGCCCTTTTTTTGAATTTTTAATTATAATTTGAATTAATTAAAATTTAAGTGAAATTTCGACATTTTTCTGCTATAACTTCCGAAAATATTATCGGACAAACATGATTTTAACATCAATTTAAAGATAAAAAAAAATTAGCTTTCTATTGGTATCAGTGTTTTAATGTATAACTTTATTTTTAACGAATTTTTAAAGAAATATTTTAACTATGTTTTTTTGAGCACGTGACTGGAAAAAATAAAATAAAACAATGCCGGAAGTTCAAATAAAAAAACAACTATCACCGCAAATCAAATCTAAAGCTATGCAACTTTTAGCACGTGATCGGATAAAATAAAAGAAACATAAAATATGATATTTTCTTAAAAAATAAATGCAAAGCAAATGATTCTGTAATCGTTTGCAATATCTGTATCATTAATTCCATAAATTTTCTTTATTTACAGCAAACTTGATTGAATTTAGACAGGATATGCATTGAAATCCCGACTTAATGGCATATTTCTATAATCGTTTGCAATATCTGTATCATTAATTCAATAATTTTTTCCCTTTTTCGCTTTCTTTAAAAAACATATCTAACATTTTGGCAATATCACCGAAAAAAACATTTTTAATATTTTGGAAGCATAATCGATAAATAATTAGAGCATTAAACTCAAAAAGTTTTTCCGAATAAAGTTACCGACTCTTTAACTTCTAATAACTGAATCTTTTAACTTTAATTATTTCTTAAATTTTGGCTAATGAATTTAATTGAAAATTTTTGAACGCATTACTCATGGCGAACCAGCTGGTTGCCAAAGGCGGCTAGTACTCTATAAACTTGTACACAAAGAAAAATAGGATTGCTTTTTTACAATTTTGTGTAGTGTTAACCGTTTTGGTTAAATTTTACCAAAATTTGCTACAAATATTCCTATTTATCAAAATACATTATATTTTCAAATAATTTTGTTGTATTTATTTTGTATAATAATTGACAATATAAATAAAAATCATATTTTTAAATTGTTTTTAAAAAATTCAATTTTTTTTAAAAAAATTTCTTCGAATCTTGTCGGTACCTTAAATAACCTTTTATTTAATGTTAGATTATGGGATAACTTTTGCCTTCTTTTGAGCTTTCTGTTTATTTTTGAAACTATTCAAATGCGACTTCAACACACATAAACGCATAAAAAATGTCTCATATGCAATGAAATTTTAAATCTGAATGAACCTAAAACGAATAGTGCATAGGTTATGGGGCTGTTTTTCGCGGGCTCAGTTTTTTGATAGCAATGAAAAGAATCGGGAAATGCTTTGAAATAACAAAACTCATTACTGCGAATCCTTTTGGTTCTTCGACAGCCGAAGAAATTATCTGAGTGTCATTCATGGTGAATATTACTGTTATAGTAAGAATATTACTGTTATAGTAAAAATATTACGGTTATAGTAAGAATATTGCTGTTATAGTAAATATATTACGGTTATAGTAAGAATATTACTGTTATAGTAAAAATATTACGGTTAGAGTAAGAATATTACGGTTATAGTAAGAATATTACTGTTATAGTAAGAATATTACGGTTATAGTAAGAATATTACTGTTATAGTAAAAATATTA
>JAPMOQ010058327.1:90698-111160 GCA_026543055.1 Argiope trifasciata | reverse complement strand
TTACTGTTATAATAAAAATATTACGGTTATAGTATGAATATTACTGTAAGAATAGCAGAATAGAATATTACTGTTATAATAAGAAATGGGAGAAACTTCGCCATCAAGACAAAAGCTCCATCATCAAAATGATAATAAATAGCGATAATAAAAAAACAATACATTTTCAAAAAAATAATTACTATTATTCATTCTACAGCATATAATTTCTTCTGTTTCTGATAGTTCATATTGAAAATATACATATTTGTGCTCTTAACTTTTTTGTTGTTGCACATCAGAAGTCCGGGCCAATATTGTTGGGTAATAAGACAAAATGTATTTTGAGAAATGTGTAAATGCTCCATATTCATGCTTATGGACCTTTTGGTTGAATAATTTCAATCACTCGCACCTTTCCACAACAAATCCATGAAAAACCACCCGTTTTAAATAAGACATGTATGTCACCGCAGAAAAACAGTTGTCGAAAAAAAGAAGCATTTAATTTCGGAGAAAATAACTCGAGGTGACAAGTTTCTTCAAAATAACAAACTGTTAACTGTTAACTGTTTCTTCAAAATAACTTAAAACCAAGTTAAATAAAACAATTATCTGGACATTTTTCCTTCGTGGCTGTCTTTTTTTTTTAGTGATGGAATTTTTTTTGTCAAGAATTTAGCCTCTGAACAAAATTTTATGGAACTCTGATGATAACATTTAGAGTAAATGAGGATAATTTGAAAAATGTCTCTTCCCTTTTCAGATGAGTCATATGATTTTTCAGCAATATCTCCAAAGCTATAATAAGTTTCGGAAATTTTTTTCATTCATTTAAAGAAAACTATCATATTTTATAAAATTAAGAAATAATTGCACAAAGGAAACCTATTTAATATTTTTAACAATCCAGAGACAAAGAAATGTATGAACTTTGTCTACGGAATTTGTTGAACATTTAGAATAAATATACATTGTATTTAGCGAACACTAATTCTACTTCTACTAAAACACAAGTGAACTGAACAACTTTAGAATAAATATTAGTAAAATTGAAACATTTACAGCCAAGGAATCAAAATTAATAAAGAATCCGACAACCTGTCTGAGGGTAATCCTTTCTCAAGGATCACCCACAGACAGGAATTCAAGCAAGGGATTTTTTCTGTGAAGAGTCTGACTTTCGTCAAGAAATTTACCCCTCGTGACCCGAAAGTCCCAGAATATTGAGATTTTTGGAGATAAGATTGGTATCATAAAAGAAAAAAACATCAAATTTTATACAATGGTAAGTCAAAAAAAGTCACAGCAAACCAGAAAAACATGAAACCATAAAATCAAATTCGTCGATATAAAAAAGTATAAAGAATACTAACTAAATTAAAATCTTAAGTATCATATATCGCAATATAGACTTTCAAATCAATATCCAACCAAAAAAAAAATCACAGTAAACCTGACATCACAAGAATATAAAATCAAAATCAGCAATATAATATATTTAATATTTTAAATTTATTTTAAAACGTGAATATGGAGAAAAAAATAGCAAAATTTCTGCATGGGAGCCGAATTGACATTTAAATGCTGGAATTCAAGTAATAAATGCTATATAACCAATTTTGAGCGGTAATAAACAACAAATTTATAGATAGTTTTCCTTTTTTAGTTGTTGATTTTTGTACGAGCCTTAACTGATAGTTTACGTGGAAGGTCAAGTCATCTGGTGAGAAAGTAACATTTTAGGTTTCCGCAGTGCAAGATACGAAAACCTTCTGACATATTCACCAAGCCGCAGACTTTATGATTCTGGACTTTCTAATTACATATGCGCAAAATAAAGCTGGTTTCTCTACTTTGAAGAAGAATTAGCTACTGAAGTTGAACTAACAATTATGTATTTTTTAAAAAAATGTTACATATACGTTAAAGTGAGAAGAGTACCTGGTTTGTATTTGCCGAGGGCATTAGATTTATGTAACTTAGAATATGCATTAAATACTAAATTTTAGAAAAATCTATTTATTTGCCAGAATTGCTCATGGTACTTGTCATAGACAAGCCGCTTGATGAAATTAACGATTTTAAGTCGAGTTTTAGAGTCTGTTGTTTCAGCAGCGTCATATAGGCCAAGAGTGTCTTAACTACTCGTGCGTCATAGTTCTTTTCACGGGAGGACTCATACATCTGATTTACAGATCGTAATTTGGATCTGAATCAAAGAAGGATCACCTGAAAAATATTGTCTCGACTTGAAGAACTTTGTGGCAACGACAGACTTATGCATGCACCAGCCACCTTGTACATGAAGAGTCTTCGAGAGGTGGGGTTAGAACTCACTACGCAAGCGATGCGAATACAACCCCTATCAATTGTGTTAAGTTGACCCATTGGATTTGGTAAATGTAATTATTAGGTTGTTCGGAAAGTAATTTCGTTTTTTCCTGACAAAGGATTTAATTGCATTTTTCGCACCCAATTTCATACTTAAACCGCAAAATCATTTTATGTTTTAAGAGCTGATATAGCAAGGCTTGAGTGTGAAAAAGTGCAGCTGATTCTTCGCAGTAGTTTTTGGATGGTGCCCTTTTAAATATGGAGAGCAATAAACAGCATTTTCGTCATTTTTTTCTTTTTTGCTATAAAAGGTAAAAATGCTGTTCAAGCCAGAAATAAATTAGCCAATATGTGTGGAGAAGATGTGTTAACAGTACATCAGTACCAGAACTGATTTGCAAAATTTTTCCTTCAAATGAGGAGGCCAAAAACCACATCGATCAGTTTTTTTTACAGCAAAGACCAAAACTTTTATGAGCGTGTAATCATGTTACTACCAAAAATATGGCAAAAGGTATTAGACCAGAATGGCAATTTTATAATTTAATAAATAATTTATTCATTAAACGAAAATTTCTTTTCATTTTGACACAAAAATACGAAATGACTTTCCGAACGACCCAATAATTCTAATGTTCAAAAACTATTTTTAATACCATAAATAGTTCTCATCTAGAAAAGTAGATCTTTAGATAATAAAAGTTCTGTTTAAAAGCTGAATTTCTTTGACTTTAATAGTTGTATATAATACTAAATAAATTTGCTTTTTAAATTTTCCATTTTAAAAAAAATAATAATCTAACATATAAAAAATTGCCATGAAGTATTTATTAAAAATATTGTCCTCCCAATTTTAGAGAATTAGTCATCTTTTCTTTTTTCAAAAAATGTGAATTTTTTAAATAATTAATTCTAAATCACATGAAGAAGAATAATCTAACGTAGTGAGACTTCTTTATTGTACTTAAAAACCATAGTTTTGAAAATCTAATAATAAGCAGTTTAGAAAGATTTCATTAGTTATTTCTTAAGTTTTAACTGAAATGAGTCAGAAATAAAGGATTCGTATTTTATATCGAAAGGAGCTTTGAGAAAGCGTAATTCTTTTCTCGTTCATTTCAAAAAGCAGAAACATCCGTATTGAAATAAAGAACTTTGGTTCCATTACTCATAATCACGAGTCATCCTTATACCCGTGTTTTCTTCTCTTCTAGAACATTCTCCGGGGACTTACTGAGTGATTGCAAGGAAATTTTGGACGACACAAAATGCTTTATTAACGAAGGAGAAGCGATAGTAAAAATGAAATCCCCTTTGTGCATTGCAAGGTAAAAGCGTTGCAAAATATTTTCGTGGCATTTTCTGCAATTTCTTTTGTCTTATTAGATATTTTTTATTTAATTATGAAGAAAAGAAAACGGTTTTTCTTTGTATCTTTTGCCAGAAGTATAAAAAAATTTATCGCTTTCTTATTCTTAGATTAGTTGTCAGGATTCAGAAAAAAAATGCTTTATGGTAAACTAGTTATTAGGGACTGATTTTAAAGTAAAGAAGTAATGTAGTTTTTATTTAAATAAAGAAATATAATATATGTTGAAAATACAAATGTACCACGAATATTATTGATATTTCAAAATTAAGAAGAGTGGATTGAAAGAGAAAAGCTGTTTCATATCAATAGTAAAACATTCAGTTATTTTCATTTAAACATAGATTTATAAAATTGAGAGAATAATTAAAGATACAAACAAATAAAATTAATTAATAATTTGCTCAACGTATTCAAAATGTCTGGATTCCATGAAAACTTTTTAAAAAGATTATTATTTTTTTTAAAAATAATATCATCTCAACTATGAAAATCTGTTTTAGATATTCGGTGCATGCAATACAAATATTATAAACTAGTCTGCATCTTTAATACTAAGTTAATCCTTTTAACTTGCTTTTTAATTTGTAAATGCATGAAGTTAAAAAAAATATACTACTCAAGATTTTCCAAAAATATATTTTAATATAAAAATTATAAAATTTGAAAACTAAAATCATTTTTAGTATGCTTAATAATTACGAAAATTTATATTCCTATAGGAAAAATATATAATTTCTATATTCTGTTTATGGAAAAAACAGTTACTGCATTCGAATTCAATATAACATTACTATTGGCTGCAATCATTCAAAATAAATGTAACAAAGCTTACTTTTTTGCGCTGTTTACTGAAAGTTTATTTAATTGTATTGTTCATTTTGAAGAGAAATTTCCTTTTTGAGATGTTATTCATCATTTATTTTCAAGGATGTCATATTACATTCAAGTTGCAATCGGAATTTAAATGGTTTTACATCAATCGTTGTTGCAGAGTTCTTTATATTACCGTTAATAACACTGTTATATGGAAGAATGAGAGCTTAATTACTAAAAGAATAAAATGTGATTATAAAAGAAAAAATTGTGAAAAGCAAAATTAAACAAAGGAAAAGAACGAAGTTCACGAAATAAAAAATAACACGGAAGAAAAGCTATAAAAATGCGGAGCGATGATTATACTACTCTTGAAAGAAGAAAATAAACTACATCCCCATTTATTTTCTACTAGCCGCCTTTGGCGACCAGCTGGTTCGCCATGAGTAATGCGTTCTAAATTTTCAATTAAGTCACATATTCATTAGCCTTGAAGTAATTCCGAGCATTGATTGGCCTGAAATTAAAAATGTTTTTTTCCGTGATGCTGCCAAAATATTAAATATGTTTTTTTAAAGAAAGCGAAAAAGGAAAAGAAAATATTGAATAAATGATTTAGATGTTGCAAACGATTATAGAAACCTTGGCTTTGCATTTATTTTTTTAGAAACTATCACATTTTATAATGGAAAAAAAATATTGAATTAATGATACAGATATTGCAAACGATTATAGAAATATGCCATTAAGTCGGGATTTCAATGCATATCCTGTCTGAATTCAATCAGGTTTACCATAAATAAGGAAGATTTGTTGAAAAAATGATTTAGATATTGCAAACGATCATAGAAACCTTTGCATTGCATTTTTTTTTAGAAAATATCACATTTTATGGTTTTTTCATTTTATCCAGTCACGTGCAAAAAGTATCATTTCTTTAGACTTGATTTACGACGATAGTTTTTTTTTTATTTGAACTTCCGTCATTGTTTTCTTTTATTTTATCTAGTCACGTGCTCAAAAAAAACGTGGTTGAAATATTTGTTTAAAAATTCGCTAAAAATAGACGCTTGAGTTATACATTAAAATACTGAAACCATTAGATAGCTAATTTTTTTTATCTTTAAATTGATGTTAAAATCATATTTGTGCGATAATATTTTCGGAAGTTATAGCGGAAAAACGTCGAAATTTCGCTTAAATTTTAATTAATTCAAATTCTATTTAAAAATTAAAAAAAACGTCTCCGATGTGCACATTTCCGACCTCCAAGGTATACATGTACCAAATTTGGTAGCTGTAGGTCCAACGGTCTGACCTGTAGAGCGCCAACACACACACACACGCACACATACACACACACACATTGAGATTTATTATAAGTATGGATTACTAATAAATTCCAGCTGCAATGATTCAGCAGTTTTTCTGTAACGGACATTCCAAATATTTTATTTGGAGTGTTTTTTCCCCCTTTTACCTCAACGTTCTCCCTCATGTTTAGAAAACGAATAGATAACATATTAATAAAAATCAGTTTCACGATATCCTTGAACTTGCTCTGCATGTTTCGACAACGGTTTTTAAGGGATTAGAATGGGGAAGAAATATAAAACAGTTTAGTCTCCTTTCCTTGGAATACCTTCATAAATATATCTTTCAGCTACAAATTATTTTCCTGGAAATTTACCATCATAATAACAGTAACACCTCATTGTAAACATTATAAGTTTTATTGCAACTGCATTCACATTCATGCAGGTTTAAAAACTTGTATGCTATTGTATTTCCTAAAAATAAAATTTTAGTATTAATTTTCCGTCTCATTTAATTTTAAACTAACATAAAAGTTTATTCGTATGAAAATGTCCCTAATTAACTAGCGCATATTATCACCAAAAATGAAATCGCTCATTTCTTTTCAAACTTCTGATCATCTTCTGACTATTATTTTGTCATTAACCATTGAATATCAACCAAAACGTAGACTAAATGATTAATTTATCCATGAATATTAATATTCAATCCCCATTTATAAAAGCTCAAAATGAAACTTAAGAACCCTGTTATGTTTTCATTAAATATCTTTCATAAAGGAATTGCGTATTGTACCATTTATCCGAAACATTATAATATTCGCAAAGCCGGCCATCTGTGGGGGGGCATCATGATTAAGAATTAAAATAGTGTCCTTCACAATAATAGCTTTTACATGTACTAAAAGTATACAAGTTTTATCAAACGTGGCTGGCTGAGCGTCGAATGATACCATCATTAAGCTTTGTTTTAGTTTAGTTATATCAGAGTTCACGAGTTGTATTGGACTCCCAACATTAGAGTTATTTTAGGACAGATTTCTTAATCTTGAAACCACAGTCAGATGAGGAGGACGACACCTAATCTGGCAACTAAGTTCCACTCCACACAACGGGAGGACGTTTGGCATGACGAATTTAACGTGCAACAGACCCGTTTACACGACGGTATTTCGTGTAATCGGGCCTCGAACCTGAAACCCTTCGGTTCCGAAGCCCAGACCTTACCATCGCGGCCCAGCCTTTATTAGGTAATGATCGAGGTGATACATATCAAAAATGGGGGAAAGGAATGCAATGAATTTATGAATAAAGAAATCCTCTTCAGACACGTTAAGAAAGAGCAGCGTGATATCTGGTCGCTGAGGCTCGGTTCAAATGGACTTGTAAATCATCAGCTGTACACATTTTTCTGCATCTAATGTAATATTTTTATGTATACATCTATGTATGTTTGTTTATATTAAGTTACTCAAACAGAAAGTAAAATGAAGATAAATTATATGATCAACTCCTGGCAATGCAGGTTGCATTACTGCTTCACTGGCCATGGTAGAAATGAAAAAAATAAAGGAAGAAGTTTAAATTTAACAGTCGAGAGATTTGAGTATATGCGAAGTTCATAGTACATATTATAACCATGTGCAAATATGCAAAATATTGTTAATATAAGGTTAGTAAATTTGCAATCACCTACTTCACCTATTAGGTAATAGCCTATAATATACCATATAATAATTTGATAATTCATTCTATAAACTGTTTAATACTGTCAGTTATAACAATGTTCACATTTTAAGTTTTAGTTTTTTAGTTTAGTTTTAGTTTTAGTTATATTGAGTTCATCTTTTAAGAAAGACATTCCAAAATATTTAAAGGCTTTATTTCAAATACGAACTCACAAAGATAAAAGTTGCCTATTTAAAAAAAATAAATTATCGTCTTTCAGAGAAAGAGATATTTTTTATCGTTTGCAGTTTCGTATGTTTAAATTTCACCTTCAAATACTTCAAAAGTATATTAATTGCTACAGGAATTTATTAATCGATTTTATTTATTACTCTGTATAGTTTAGAAAATTGCCTAGAGTTTTAAGAAGATTAAATATAAAAATATCTGCACATGACTTTTAAACCAATTTTTTTCTTAAGTATTTTTGCATTCCGAATTACATTTTATTTCCGATTCCGACATAATTAGTTTCGGTTTTCCGAAATAATTTAATTTTTGATGATTCTAGAAATAGATTTTAATAATTTAATATTCTTAAAGATAGATAAGTATATGTTACTAATTTAGTCTATTAAATATTTGCATGCACATTTTAAAATTAAAATTTTTCTTGATCGTTACCATAACACTAATGTCGGAGAAATTTCTGAATTCGTGTATCAATAATACATATGTGTTGTCTAATAATACATATGTGTTGTCTAATAATACATATGTGTTGTCTAATAATACATATGTGTTGTCTAATAATACATATGTGTTGTCTAATAATACATATGTGTACAGAAGAGAAATTTTGCAAACCAGTGATGCTTCTCTTCCTTGCATAATAACACGATACAAGAGTTTGGTTCAGTTTGGATTTCACTTTATAAGATTTGTTTGTTCATCAAAGATGAAATTTGCTTTAAATGCAAAATTTAATCTTAAAAATGTAGAAAATGAATGTTATCACTTCGGGATATATTTCTTATTTCAAAACTATTCTTCTGACATCAAGAAACAGATATAAGACTTGAAAAAGCAACAAAAGGAAAAGTTCCTCATACAGACTACAGTGAACGTCACCCTCAAAGCGAAAACACTATGAAGCCAAAAACATCGTGATTCAAATGCAAACCTAAATTCATCTTATTCCATCTGTGAATATCATTCCGTTCGAGAGAAATAGCTTTTCTGAATAAACAAATTAGTTCAATAAAATACAATAAATACTCACGTTTCAGTTCTATGTGAATTCTACGAATGTTTTTCGTGCAACATTTTATATTGATGATGAAAAGATACGAAGAAGGAGTTTTGAATTAAATCAATTTTGTGAGCTTCGAAAAAAAAATATAATATTAACGAAGACTTAAATGCAATGAAAAAGAAAAATGCAGAATATTTATAATTCATGGGGTATTCGTTTTATCTATCTGAAACAAATAATTCTTCTCAAGGTACTCCTCTTAATGCATTTGTGAGACTACATTAAGAAGAGTACCTTTTGCTTTTTTAGGAGAGCGTTTTGTTGTGGTTTGGAAATTTCTAGCCGAGGTATGTGGTTAATCGTGAAACATTTTTACTTTTTGGACATTTTATTCAGTGATATATTTAAAAATTCCGTATTTGTTCCTATTTCCTTATCTCCAGTTTCGTAATAGCAAATTGGAATGAGGTTTTTATTTTTGACTTAATATTCCCTGAAACAAGGAGGACTTAATATTTCCGGAGTTATTTAGCATTTTTTATGAGGTATGTTTTTTGTAATTTTATGAGCTATTATACATTGTTGTGTGCTTATTGCGATCTATTTGAATGAAATGCGTTTGTCTCGTCTTCAATCAATGCGAATGAAATGGCTGAAACGCAACTTAGAAAATACATGACATACACCCATTTTACAACGTTAAACAGCATTTTGTCTTATTTTAAGGAGGTTTTCCTGAAAAGTGAAATGTGATTTCTTACGAAATTTGTGCCTCTTTTTATAATCTGCTCAAAAGTCAATGTTTTGATCTTAATTGATACATCGAAACACAACATCCCTTATTCAGATACTGCGCCAGCATGCAAATGAACGTTTTGAAAAATTTATATAATATAAAGAGATTTCACAAAGAATTTAATAAAAAAAATCTGTATATTATGTCATATACTATAAACGAAATTCGGTCAATGCAGCTCGTTATTGCAGCTTGAATCATCATGTCCGCAGTTCGGTTTAGTTATATTAATTTCCGTTGTGAAGCAACTTTAGGGCTATTTTGGGATGGACTTCTTGATTTTTAACAATGGTTAGATGAGGAGGATGACACCTGACATGGAACCCCCTCTCCGCACTACACTAAATGAAATAATGGATTTAGCTTGCAACGGACTCCCTTACACGATGATTCTTCCTTGGACTCGGGTCTCGAACTTGAATCCCTACGGTTCACAAGCCTATAACTTACCACCATGTCACAGCGGCTTCTCATCATTTCCAAAAAACAAATGAACAAGTCAACTGCATGCATATTTTTAGAGATCGGATTAATTCTGAAGTCTGAAACGTTTACAGTCATTTAATTCTAGATTGGTTGGTTGGATTTTCTGGTACGAAAGCCATATTTGGCCCTTCAGCGGCAATGAAATGGTAAAAATCATTTCAGTGATATTAAAAAGCTATTCCGATTTAAAATTAGAATAGGTGAAAAATTCCATTCGCAAGCCCATGCATTAAAGCTTTATTTAAAAAACACCCATGAAAAAAAAACCAAATTAATTAATCCCTGACGCTGGAAAAAAAAAACTGAAAATTGTTAATTGAACCTAAATAAAGTGCAACAAACAAATGGACTGTAAGCATTTAAAATATTAGTGTTAAGTCTTTTCCTTATTTGTTCACTCATGTTTATGGAAATTGCACTGAAAACCGAAGATTATTAAAAACAGAACAATCGATTAAAACATGACGTTCACTTAAAACTGTATGACATATCGCACATGTTGGACATTGTTCACCAAATAAAAGATGATTGTGACTGAAGCGTGGCAATGCGGAGCGAGTTAATTTTGCATCGCGCCCATGCACTGGAATGGTAGACCCTAAGCGAATCATTGGTTGGAGAGAATGGAAATCTGCTGATCCCAAGATCGTTGCCGCAACATGTGAATGTGGTGGGTCTAATGCCACTTGGTCATACCAAGCCCGAATGAGCGGAGCTCTTTCGAATTCAGGCAGAGGTGTGCGCCTTTCGTTGTTAACGAGCACCGTGAAGGTGAAAGGACGACTTTGCTCGAACACACACGGCACAATCCTTTCTTTAGGGGGCGGTCGAATGCATTCACACACTCATTCATCCATCCGCAAATCAGAATTTAGATCCAAAACAGAGATCGACTCATCCATGATTCAGTACCCCCACAGGTATCATTTGTTATGGGAACTTTGCAGTCATGATCTATTTAACGTGCCTCAATTGCCATTAGCCAACTCGACGGCCTTTGGCCTATACACGGACAGAACTCGTCACCTTTCGGTTATGACACTGACGCTCTACCAACCAGGCTACCGCGGCCCGACTTGTGAATTTTTTTGCATCTCCATGCGGAAGTGTTAGTTCCTAAAAGGTTCTTGACACTTTTGCTGTAGCATCCCCAATTTCAATTTCTGGTATTCCGGAATGACTCGGAACCTAACAAAATTTCAAACCCTTTGTGTGAAGAAGAACCAGGATTTCCAAAGCATTCTATTACTAAAATTGGGAAGAGATTCCCCAGCACTCCTGCTGTCACAAATCATGCTTGTACAAGAAGTCGAAATAACTTGAAGAACGTATATTATTACAACAAGTTCAGCAGTCAAGACGATTCACGAAACCGATTTAAAATAAATTCTCGAAGCGGCATTAAAATAAATGTCTTTACTTCTCATTCACAAGAAAATTTCAAAGTATATGATTGAATATATCTATAAAAATCTTGATTTTTATATTTAATTGCGCAACACCTTATTTTTGGGGCGAGATCTCGACAGATCCCTCACAGGTAGCGAGGATTTAATATTAATAAGGTTATAATGAATTTTCGTCGCGAATATTGCTCTCTCCCCAAGAGAAGCGCTTTCCGAAAGAGCGAAGATTAATGTAGCGTTAACGTTCTCGGCTCTCTATTAATCAGCCTGGATTAGCGGCGTAATCCCTTGCAACACTCCTCCTTTGTACTTATTAATAACGCGAAATTAAATCATTAATTTTTGGGGAGTTCGGTGACAGATAACAGGATCAGTAGAATTGTGGTTATCAGTGATCAGGGTGGAATGTGGTAAGAAATGAAATCCAATGACGGGTTTCGTATATAATTGATCTTTGCTCTGTTTCTTCCCATTTTTTAACAGCCATTTACTAAATATTCGACAAACCAGATCTGAAAGATAAGTCCATTTTGTTTTAAAAAGAAACGCATTTTAATCCCCTCTGTGATTTTCACTACAATTTAATAACAGCGTTGAGGCCGGCCTTCCTGGCACAGGGGTAGCGTGTCTTCCCCGTGATCTCGGCGTCCCGGTTCGGGTATGGTTGTTACTCTGCGTTCTCTCTGTGAGGGGTGTGAATGTGCCCCCCTGTAAAAAGGGGTTATGCAAGCGAATGAGTGTGTCATCTTCATTTGAGCTAGAAGCAAGACTTCTACCCTCTGGGTGCTCAGGTGTCTTTACCCTCAGAAGCTACTGCACCCCCTTTCCGTGGAAACACGGACACGACATTATCATCATCAACAGCATTGTGAGCTGAAATGATGAATAAAATCCAACCAATTTTTTATAAAAGTTAAATAAAAAAATGTGTTGTTGTGTCTTATGTCCTTTTATAAGCCCGCTGACAGTTATCAGCCGGAGATTTAAGCCGAACGAGCGCCTCTTGTTTTGTCAGGAGTGACAACAAAAGTCAAGAGGACGATTTGGATACTTCAAGCGTCGCATTCACTTGCGCAACCCGTTTTCACAAGGAGGCACATTCACACACCTCACACAGAGAAGACGGAAGAAGAATAACCATTTCCGAACCGGGACTCGAACCTGATACGCCTAGATCACGGGAGAAGACGCGTCCCTAACTTGCCTATTAATTTGACCCCTATGCCAAGATGCCGGCAAACCTCGAAGATAATGATATTTTTCAGATCTGCTTAAAATCTTAGTTGTTTTTAGTTTAATTATATTAACGTCCTGTTTTGAAGCAATTGACTATTTTGGCTACTTTGGAATTGACCTCCTAAATTTGAATCGTGGTGAGATAACGAAGAAGTCACCTGTGATGGCACCCCTTTACTTCGATCTTTCACACCACATCAGGGTAAGGGCACTTGGCCCCGAATGATTTAACCTGCACCAGACCCATTTACTTCTTCGGTAGAATCAGGCCGCAAACCTGCAACCATCGAATTCCGAAGCCGAGACCTTACCACCAGACCATTGCGGTCCTCATAAAATCTTACATTAACATCAACTTTTAACATTAGGCAAATTAAATATAGGTATTTAATTACCACATCATTTTTTCCAGTCAATTTAGTATTTCTATGTTATTAAAACCAGATTATTCTTGTAATGTTTTCAGAAATATCTCACTATGTCCCCTAAGGCTTGTTGGAAACTATGATAGAATTTCAGGGGGAATATCCAGATAAATGATGCAGATGCGCGTATACGAGAAAATTCCAAATATCCAGAGATTTTGATAGGATTTGAAATAGGCTTTTGTCCCCCACCGCATTTCCATTCGATTGTCTTGGGTTTTTGAATGTGGAAACTTCATGCCTTGAAAGTCCCCTCCACCCGCCTCTCATTTTTTCTTGCGTACCAAATTGCAAAATTCGGCCTGCCTTCTTCCTTACAGCCCCCTGCATGGAGTGAAGCTTTTCCTTGCGATTGGGTGTGAGTTTCTTTTTATATTCTATAGAATTTCAACAGCAGTCTATAGTCCACTCGAATTCCGATTTCAATGAAAGCAGGCTGTTAGATTTCGAAATAAAAGCGAAGTGCATCTTCAGCAGCAGGTCTAGGAAGATGTTGATGCATTGCATGGAGAGCACAAAATTTTACCAGAATGTGTAATTGTTGACACGAAATAAAAGTTGTAAGTTTTGCCTCACTACTTAAACATATTATATTTTTAAAGTTTTTAGCACCGTATAAACACAAACCTCTTCATGCCCCTGCAACTATAACCCTTTAGTTATTTAAACATCGTCGTGAGCATGAATTGGGAGAGACGTGGAAAGATGCTCCTGTTCTATCCATCCTTGGTATTATTGTTCGACGTCTGACGTTTATTGATTGAAATATGGTTAGGGATTTTAATAATGGATGAAGCAAAGTCGTAGGAAATGAGACTTGATGTTCAGATGGGAAATAAATTATGGTTTACTAAGCTAACATCTAGGAACTGAAAACTTGTGCCGATTTACATACACAGACTTATAGTTTGTTTGCGATTACAAGATTCTGAAAAATACTAATAAAATTATTTACACAAAATAGAAATGTGGACAGAAATAAAAAGAGAGAGTAAAAAGAGAGCAACACATACACAAAAATACAAATGCAAATAAACGCTACGTACAAGCGCAAAAATAATAGAAAATAAATATATGTATATAGAGTGCGAATAATGTATATTCATTTATAGAGTGGGAATAATGTTCATGGAATCTAAACAGATATTGCTTTTCTTCGAGATGATGGATCATTCTTTGAATTTTCTTCCTGGATCCTTGGAAAAAGGCAACGCTGCTGAATCAAACTCATTCTAGTTCAGATCTAGGTATGGTCATGTGAAAGGAAGAAATCAATATGTAATCTGTTGAGCAATGGATTTGCGTGGTCAATCAAGATTTCCACAGGGACAGAATGCATTAGGGATCAGCTTCAAATGCCCACAGAATAAATAGCAAAACTAATCCACAAACACACATTAGAAACAAAAATTAATTTTTAACGAAGTAGGGCCTATGAGTGAAGATGATGAAGGACAGCTGTAGTTTTATGAAATTACATCGGACATTTATTTTAAATGGAGTTTGAATGAAAAATTTTGTATAAGGGATTTCCAAATTTTATTTTCTGCTTTACTCTTTAATGATGGCTTTTGTTTTTGAACCCACTGTCCTAAACTAGTCCCAGTCAACCGTTTAAGTAAGGAAGTCTTCATCAGCAATATTAAGGACTTATGTAACCTGAAATCGAAATAATTTTCTCTGGTCTTGAAAAAAATCTACATAGTTGACATTCTTCCAAGGTCCTAAACTGCACAATAATTTCAACAATAATCCTGTTACATAGAGAAGACATTTGGTAATAGTCAGTTTGCTCATTTGCCTTTATCAGCTGTATGCAACTTTCAATCATTGTGTTTGTTTTAAGCTTGAAGAATAAACGTTAGCAACTTAAATAAATGAAACAACTCATTCATTCAAACATAAGCATAAATTACTTATTTTTCTTAAAGAAACATATAACCACTGCATTCAAGAATTATTTACTCTTGCTAGGTTACAATTCGTTTTAATAATATAACATAATAACATGTCACTAGAAATATGAGAAAAAAATGGACAATTTTGCCAATCTGGTATTACTTTTCTTAAATTCTTAAATACTTTTTCAAATAATGCATTTTTGTTGTTTATAAAAGCATTTCATATCCCAAAACGTATTAAAATCAAAATGAGAGGTTGCCGGTGTCAAAATAATGACATTGCAACTTGTTGTTTGTATGTTTATTAAAACCGAAATGAACAGTGAAAGGTATAATATGCTTCGACGAACCATTAAAAACCTATTAAAGTGTCTAAAGAAAAAAAAACCCAGACTTATTGAACATTTATGATCAGAGCCTTAATAAGATCTTAGTTCTGCAGAATGGAAGATCCCTTTTAATCTGTTACTCATCGAGCAAGATTTCTCGGATCCAACGAGGAGATAGATTCAACGATTCTACATTAATTCCTTTTCCAAGTAATCTGTACAACAAGCAAATTTGGAACATTTGTAAATGATAGAACTATCAGATAAATGACTATCACGAATGAGACAAATCTGGTTTTGTGTTTCCTTTAGATAAATGCAGATGACGAGTTTGATGAAATGAAATTCAGCACTACCTAAGTGATTCATAATACAATTTTCCAAAATTAAAGGTTGGAATGTTTGCTTTGTGATAAAGTGATTGGGGTTGGTTGGTTTATTTTTTTTTCTGGCGCAAGAGCCATATTTGGCCATGCTGCGCCAATCAAAGGGAAAGATATAAAACCAAAAGATATATGCTCCATCAAAAACAGATATTAATTGTGCAGAGGTAAAAATAAAAACCATCTTAGGTATCACGATACAAAAGGTAAATACATAAAACATTCAAAACCAATGTAACAAAGTGAAATATGCTAAATCCGATTATAAAAACAAATGGTTTTTAAAAAGTTAAAAACATTCGGGTGGTGTTTTTCGTCCACCAAGTCTCGAATATTTACAGACAATGACTTAAAATAAAAATAATGAAGATTATTAAATGAGTTACATTAAACCAAAATATGTAAAATGCTAAAATCAACATTACATTGAGGACACACTGGTGGTCTCTCACCAAGAAGAAGATGACGGTGAGTAAAGCGAGTTTGTCCTATACGAAGGCGAGTTAGTGTGACGTCTAACTGCCTTATAGGAAGAGCAGGTCAGACATCAATGGAAGAATTTATGGTATGCAATTAATTTTGTATTTGCTTATTCTATTTTTCTTGCCAAGTAGAATTAAAACATTTAACTAGAGTTTTTTTATATCACAGTAAATAAGCTCCTGTGTCAAAAAAGAAGAAGCAGCTTTCGCGGCAAAGTCAACTGCCTCGTTGCCAAAAATGCCTACTTGACTCGGCACCCAACAAAAGGTAATATTACAACTCTTTTTTTGAAGGCGTTGTAAACAGTATAAAATTTTGACAGCCTCGGGGTGCATTCGATTGTTGTAGTGGGACAGTTATTGAGAAGAAAGGGTTTTAGGCATTTTATTGGTAAACTCACTATATTATATGGATATAGGGAATTTAAGATAGTATATATGCATGCGAATAATAACTTTTACTTCTCATATGTGCTTGATGTAGCTCTATGTTCTCAAGAAGGAAAACCAAACCACAGGACCCAGACTGACGCTACAGATTTTCGACTCTACAGTGATTGTTTATTTGCTGATACATGCCATACAGATGTTCTCAATGTAATTTAGCAATCTTTTTTTAGTTAGTATTCTCATTTCCCTGTAAGTTTAACCCATAGTCACTATTTGTTTAAGTATTCTTGTACCCTAAATCTAGTTATTACTTCACCAAAAACTGAATGTAGTCGCGTTGGATTTTACACCAATGGAATTCCCTCTGGAGATACCTGTATGGTTTGTCGTTTCCTTCTGTCTTAATTTTTTCCCTTCCTTCCATTCTGTGGTTAGATATCTTAGTGTTATAGGCACTAGGGGCACAGGATGGCATTATGTTATGTTATGTATGTAACTGTCTCGATATTGTGAAAACCGCGTAAACTTTATCTTTTATGAAGAAACTACAAAAAGTTATAAATTTTTAAGTCGTCATCAATGATTTTACATTTTCTATCTGTGGAATGTTTGTCTTTGAAAACCAGCAAATGAAAACAATTTTTCCCATTTCATCTCTAAGACTGACGCTACACACCGTCTCTAATTTTTTGTCTCTGTCGTTTTATCTCCAATCATTCCACGTTAGTACTAAATTAATTTTCTGGAGTCAGGAATAAATTATGGTAAAGTTTAGCCTTTATGAAATTTTCTCTCAAACGCGCCACTTTGCAAATAAATTGGAAATCAGGTAAGAAGCGTCGAATCCTCTGGAGTCATCACGTAATTCGAAATTACTCCCAGAAGGGGCTGAAATGACCTCTTCCTGAAAACCTAATCTCTTTCTCTTTTAAAGAAAACTCTGAACCTCCTCTAGCTTTCCCTTTCATTTATTCAGCAATATAATTACTCGCGAGGTAATTGTCGAAGCTGAAGATTAACTATCCTCGGCTCGATTTTTAAATTCCGATTTTCACCCTCCGTCAGTTCCAGGAACAGCGCGACTTTTATCTGCTTTTACGAAGCTCCAGAAAAAGAAAATTCGACTTCTGCCGAATATTTTTGCTCATAATCCTCTTAATTATGCAAATTTCCGTCGAGCGTGTAAAAGTCATAACTGGCTTCCCACCGCAAATAAAATTATGCAAAAGACTTCCAAACGAAGTTTTCTGCTTCAGATAGAGTCAATATGAATAGAATGAGTCTCGATTAATTTAGCGCTTTATTTAAGAAGTGGAAATTAAAAATGGCTCCGATATTTTATCAGAAGAGCACCAAATGCGCCAGACATTTTGTTGTCACATTCAGTCAGAAATAAATTTTTGAGAGGAGCTTTTTTTTACAATTCATTTTCCTTCTCTGCTAATTAATTATTGGCCGTTAATCATGTAACGGCAAAGACATAATGAAATTCTTTTGTAATCCGACGACAATGAATAATTGAGCGCGTTTCTGCATCTGCTCGTGTTCAGCCGTGCTCACTTGGGAAGAAAGTGTTTTCCACTTCCCTGAGTTTTCTTTAACCGTGAAGTAAAGAACGGAAAAATTAAATATGTGGCGAGTGCTTTTCTGATTCAGTTAACAAATGATTTTTAGCCATTAAAATATTTTTGATAATCAGGGGAAAAAAAGATATTCCCTGCATTTTCCCGTATGTTTTATGCCGTACTTGAGAAACGTTTTATTTTATTTCGCTGAAGAGATTTAAATCTCATGTCAATCTCCCTTCGCTGAACGATTTACATCTTATATCAATCTCCCTTCGCTGAACGATTTACATCTTATATCAATCTCTATTCGCAAAACGATTTACAACTTATATCAATCTTTCTCCGCTGGACGATACACATCTTATATCAATCTCTCTTCGCTGGACGATTCACAAATTATATCAATCTCTCTCCGCTGAGCGATTCACATCTGATATGAATCTCTTTTCAAAGAACGATTCACATCTTATACCAATCTCTCTTCGCTGAATGATTCACATTATATATCAATCTCTTTTCACTGAACAATTGGCTTTAAAATTTGATCAAACTTTGACTTCATCAATTTATTACTTCTAGGAATTTCGAATCATTGCGTTTGCATTCGCATCTATAAACAATCAAAACAAGATTTCTTCAAGAGTTCTGAATAAATTTTTGCACTTTTGGTGATGGAACTTCAGTACCAAGTAATTCTTCTCTTGCATTTTGTTGTTGCTGTGCATGCGGATAAACAAACTTCTCTTTTAAACAAAATGGACTTGAAATCTGCAATTTTGAAGAAAAGACCACAAATGAAATTTCATTCTTTTTACGTAGTGCAATTATTAGCTTTATAAAGCGGCAAGTACAATTCCCAAAAAAATTATCATGTCAGAACATGATGCTGCTTCGGTTTGGAGTTATGAAGTCACAAAATTTAAGGGCAGAAAATTGATATTTATCACTTTTGAGGCATCAATTTTTCGATTTTATGGTTATTAAAAAATGATAAAAAAAGTTGCTACATTTGGCAACTTATCGTCAAAAAAATTACGCCATGTACCCGATTCTTCTGTCAGACAGATGAAGGGCAGGGTCGTAAGAAGTTGTCGTTAGACGCAGCACGGCGAAGAAAATAAGAATGAACGTGAAACAGCGAGGGGAGGTATCAAAAGGTTTATATATATATATATAATAATAATATTAATAATCGCTTTCTAAATGTCGATACATGTATAATCTGATAGTCACATGTTTGTTTAAAGCAGGTTTAAACTGGTTTTTCGCGAAAAACTCTGGCCCCCCCGAAAAAATTTAGGACTGGATTGATTTTTAGATTTTCAAAAACTATCGTTTTTCTAAATGTTGATGATTATGAAACATGAGTCATTTGAGGGCATGTTGTTTTCGTGTCGGATTTGCAACGATTTCAAAAATTAATTTTCTCATTTGACAACATGAAATTTGGGATTGCAGATTTCAATTATTATTGTGGTTGTTATTATTATCAACCAGCGGGTGACCGAGCTCCACTCGGAGAAAACAGGTATCGAAACTATCTCGAAGATTTAAATTTTCAATTGTGATTTATCAAAACAATACATGCCATAAGAAAATTTGTGAAACCATTGGTGAAAAGATAACCGGTTAAAGTGCACCATTGTAAACTATTCTAAAAAAAGTTAGAGTTTGGAAAGGGAACTATTCTATACAAAGGTAAAGTAAAGGTAAAGATTGAAGTGTGTTGAAGTTCAATATTTTTGACAAATTTATTTAGAAAAACCAAACATATATACATACATAAGAAACATATTATAAACCTATAACAGCATAAACATAAAACTTTATTAGTTCGCCATATTGGCTATAGATGACAGCACGTTACCGCTTGAAAATTTAAGTAGCCATTATGGCGAACTAATAAAGTTTGAAAATATCCTATCTGTAACTCCGAACTGCTGGACCGTAGCGCTTCAAAACCGGCGCCAATCGATTCCTCGTGGCCAAAAACCCCAGACCCCCAAGTTTACCGGAGTTTATTAATTCTGGGGCTATTTTCGACTTGGCAACCATTCCTCGTATTATAGTATTAGATATCGTAAAGATTGGTGAAAATCTGAAACGAGATAATTTATAAAAACAATGTCGGAAATAGCATGCCAATTGTAACTATTTATTTTCTGTGTATATTTCTGTTCAAAGAAGTAAAAGCGTCACATCACGTCGCATAAAAGAAATCGAAGTCACATGAAAATTTATATTTCTCATTTGAATGCAACGCCAGTTGAACTAACTCGATTATTTGATATCAGCAGTTTCATTTTCTTATTTATTATCT
>JAPMOQ010058327.1:77126-90250 GCA_026543055.1 Argiope trifasciata | reverse complement strand
TTCGTATTATAATATTTACTTTTATAATAACCAGCGGGTGACCGAGCTCCGCTCGGAGAAAACAGGTATCGAAGCTAACTCGAAGATTTAAATTTTCAATTGTGATTTATCAAAACAATACATGCCATAAGAAAATTTGTGAAATCATTGGGGAAAAGATAACCGGTTAAAGTGCACCATTGTAAACTATTCTAAACAAAGTTAGAGTTTGGAAAGGGAACTATTCTATACAAAGGTGAAGTAAAGGTAAAGATTGAAGTGTGTTGAAGTTCAATATTTTTGACAAATTTATTTAGAAAAACCAAACATATATACATACATAAGAAACATATTATAAACCTATAACAGCATAAACATAAAACTTTATTAGTTCGCCATATTGACTATAGATGGCAGCACGTTACCGCTTGAAAATTTAAGTAGCCATTATGGCGAACTAATAAAGTTTGAAGATATCCTATCTGTAACTCCGAACTGCTCGACCGTAGCGCTTCAAAACCGGCGGCAATCGATTCCTCGTGGCCAAAAACCCCAGACCCCCCAAGTTTACCGGAGTTTATTAATTCTGGGGCGATTTTCGACTTGGCAACCATTCCTCGTATTATAGTATTAGATTATTGAAGAACTCAAATATATTTTTGGGATACAATATGTAATTTTGACAGACTTGACTGGATGATGAGAGTGATGTTTGAGTCTATACCTCATTCTTTGAGCAGCATAAGGATATTCAGACCATGAGATTTAGAGATTATCAAACCCGTTGCAGGTTGGTTTCTTGGTGGTATCCTCTTATTGCTTTAAAACGGGACGTTAATATAACTAAACTAAACTAAAACCTTGGTGGTATCGAGTTTCGAGCCTAGAGTCGTCCATCTCTGAAGCTGAAAGCTTGCCTGCAGGTTGCTGCTGTTCCAAAGGCTTTACAAGAGATTTCTATTAATTATGCCTAAATAAATAAATTGTTGGGAATAAACCAAAATTCTCCTATTTATATTGGCAGCATCCGTAATCGGGTTCAAATTTTTAGAATCCAGTTAATTTAATGCAGTCACACAAGAGCAAAATCCTAATATGATATGCTAATAAGATGGCTCTTATTAGCAGTATGTTTTTATTTTCTGTTCTCGTTACGAGATGTAACCACGTTTAAATAAATTTCAAATTATTCTCTAATCGTCATTGCGTGGATCTCTTTCTTAATAGATAAATGCAACTCACTAATTAGGTCAAATTTATCTCAAGATAAACTGATTTACTTCTCGTCTAATGTCTACAATTATTATAAGGCAATATTAAAAATTATAAAATGAATACCGCTTTCATATATCCTTTCTTATGTAAAATTCTCAATTTAAGTTTTACTTCATCTGTAATAAGCATCTCTAAGGCTGATCAAGTGGCGTTTGCCCACACTTTGGAACTGAATAAGGACGGATTATTTGTTAATTGGAAAGTGTATTAGAGCAATTTTTTTATTATAAAGGTAAAAAATATTTATATTAATAAAGTTGGAAAGGATTTAAATTCAAAGTGACTGCTTACGTTTAAGGTAATTTTTTAAAGCTTTTTTAAAAAGTTTTGTTTGTTATTTTCTACTGAAATAGTTTATAAAATTCTAAAAAAGTATTTTTCTTTAAAACTTTTATTACTTAATTGGCTTATTTCAAGTAAATTTAAGAAATTTAATCAAAGCGACAAAAACTACACAATTCTAAAGAAATAATCATAATTTCCTTTGTACATAAATCACATAATATAATTATCTTCAAAAGGAAAAAAATTATACAAATATACTATAAAGGCATATTTGAAGAATCCAACAAAGCTAAATACTGCTTCCCAGCAAGGTGAGTTCAATCACCCTAAAGACTTTTGAGCAATCAACTCTCTCGGATCAGCAGCTAATCAGATGCCGAATCGGGGGTAATAATGCTTGGCGATGCTCTAGAATAAAAAATACAAGAATCTTCAAGAATTTTGGTGGTAGAACCAATAGAAGATGAGACAGGTTTGATTGTTCCAGAAACTTCTCTATCCTCTTTCGGGAACTATAAAAGACTAATAGCAAAAACAGAGAGCAATAGTGGAAATAGTCTTCGAGATGTTTAGAGTTATATAGCGAATCAATGGGGAATTAGTTGAATCAGTCCAATGAAACGTAAGCGTTGAGTGTAGCTCACGCAATTGGTAAATTGAGCAGGGAGCCTTAACCCAGGACTTTATTACACAAACACCATTGAGTCGTTTGAGGAATAAACATTCGTGTAGTATGGTGTCGACAGTTATATACACCTAAAGCAAGGAGTCATTGGGGAATCGTAGACGTTTTGATACACCGGAGTGAGTAACTACGTAGATTCCTTCCTCTTGCTGAATTCTGTCTGACTTTTTTGTGAGTTGTGGTTGTTATAGCTACCAATCACTACTTGAGGGCTACTGTTTGCTGTAGTGTGTTGCTGTGTATTGTATATGTTCATTTCGGGTGTGTATCCTTTTCTTAGAGTTAACAGTCTTCGTTTGTTACTAAGTTGATTATGCTATATTATACACCCACTACAAGCCAATCCGTTTACTTTACGGATTTGGTGCAGAAAGTTCCGTAACAATATATTCATAAGCAAATTATAGCTCAACCAAATATTGTTACGAAACTATATTTCAGAGCAAAACCCATGAAAGTTTCCTGCTACAAACTCTTTCACAATAATGGAATGTTAAGTTCATGGCTCAATTTCTCTGAGAAGTGTTGAGCTAGTACGCATATTTCAGACTAAAAGCCATTTCAGTTTTTAGCTACTAACTCTCTTACAACGATGGAATTTTTAGATTCTTGGCCCAATTTCAGCGATAATTGGTGAGCTAGGGGACTTACACGCTAAATTGATTGGGGTCGAATTCTCTTCTGATGAAAGGACGGAGTAATTCGGAAAGTTGGTGGGAATTCAGATGTCACCTTTGTCATCTAACCGGAATTGAAAATTATAATATCCAACTCAATACAGACTAGAGTTGCTTTAAAAATGCAAGCTACCATAACTAAATAATTGCCACCCTATATTATCTTATGCATAGTATTTTTCAGAAACAATCACATAAACACTGGATTTATGAAATTTTGAGGTCCATTAGTTTTTTCTAGTATTGTTTTCCCTATGTCTGTGCCTGCAGATATGTACACTAACTGTTGGCTGCTTTGGGGCCTTGAGCATGCATAAAATATTTATCGAAGTGACAAAATACTGTAATGATTCCAAATTGCACGCCTTTAAGTTTATCAGGATTGCCATGAATTTTGGTTGTATAATAGTTTCTCTTCTTTAAATTATCTATTGAGATACCCTTCCCATCTAGTCCCTTTATCTATTTTTTTTTCAGTTTTTAAAGGAAAGTTTACTAAATGAAGAAATTCATTAAAATGTGATGAGGATGGGATTTTTGGCAACAAAGGCCATAAACCTTCATGTCCAAAAATTGAAGTCAGGATATTAAAAGTCTTCAGATATTGGAAGAGGGTCCTCAGATCTTGCTTACTATAAACAGCCTTTTGCATAAGTGCTTTAAATGAAGAACGAGATAAAAGATCGAAATTAAGTTTTACACAAAAGTTTGACCTTTGATTTGCGTATTTAAGATGGGCTTACACTCAACTACTTATAAGATTCCAGTAAATCACGTATACACAGTAGATCGATTGTACATGCTCTGAAAAATCAGACAATAGCAAGCTCTTATCTAGACGAAATAATTACTTGCTATTGTTTAATTTCTGAACATACGTGGTATTATTGGATAGCTTTTAGCTGGCTGAGTGTAAGGCCACAGTAATGAAGAAATGTTTCTGAAAGTGAAGATGCTGTCAATTAATATTTATAAACCAAGAAAGTAGCTCAGAAAGCTATAGATGTACACTAAGAATATCATAAAAATATTATTATCAATTTCAATTAAGAAAAATGATTTAAAAAATAAATTAAAAGTTGCATTATATAGCAAATTCCGTTTGTGGATTGAGGTATCTCGTTAACATAACAACAAATGGAATTTTTAATTAGCTATATATCGGTTTCTAGATGACGTAAAAGGAAAAAAAATGCTGTTTGGGAACGACACATATTAGAATTAAAAGATTTTTTTAAGTCTATATAATTGATAAACGTCATTTTCAACGTAGAAAAGCGACTTCAGTGGAAAGATAGATACATTTGTTGTTATGAAATCAGAGAAGTCAAATTTATATCATCTTTATTTATTTATCATGTTATCTATAAAGTTATGTTCTAGATCAACATTCTAATTAGAGGTTCCAATTCCACGCTAATTGGATTGGATTTATACTAATTAGAAACGTGGTGATATGCTTCAATCTTGTATAAAATATTTTACTTATTTTTAAAAATTATTTGCTTTAGGTTCCATTTAAATTTGTGTCAGTCTGTTAAGGGTAGGTTTGTTACTAGTAATAATTACCATAGAATTGTCTATCCATTGTTCAAGGAAAACTCTACCGCTGCACATGCCACGTAATATTTCAGAAACCCTCTTCGGGTCGCTTTATTTCTGTAGAAGATGCGGAAAGGAGAGACGGACGGACTAGGAGGGGGTCCTTTTAAAGCAGAACGCTTTCCAATTGTCCGAATGCATGTGACATACGGTCTAATGATACCGGCGAACAGGGGAGCTATTTCCGCTGGCTTCCTAATTACTCAGGCCGGTGATTAATTCGGATAGAAGTGAAGGGCACCAAAGGGTTCGCCGACCGTCGCCAAACTGGCGCTCTTTTGGCTTTGTTTACTGGAGCGCGTCCATACCGAGATGAGAGGAGATTTAATTTAAATTAGCAGCTGACGGGAAGAATTAAATAAGTCCACTTTAAATCGAAGAGTTGGCTCCACGTTTTATTAAGCCGATAAGGGCCAGTTTTGCAATACCATGAAAGCATTGCTTTATTAATATCTAATTTTGATTTAAAATCTACAGTTCAAAAGTATTCCTTATGAAATGTAAAGGACCCTTAAAACAGTTTAAAGCAAACTCAATGGCTGCAATTTAGTTTTGAACACAAAATAATATTTTTAACTCTCATAAGAACGTAAATTTTTCTGACAAACAGGACACGCTGAGTGTGCCACATTTCAATTTAATATTCTATACAAGAATGATTGAGTGTAGCTACTTATAATAAAGATGGATATATATATATGTGTGTGTGTTGGCTTTCTAAAAGACATACCATTTAGCTTGCATATACCATATTTAGGCTTGAAAGGTTTCAGCACTTTTTTTGCATTTATTGAATTTTACCTCTTTTGTTGGAAATTCAAATTTAAATCACATAGCAGAATATTAGACAGGTATGTAGCACCATATACTGAATATCGTAAGGCTTCTACAATAGTACTAGATGTATGTCTATTAAAGTTGGAGAGCTGAAATATATTTTGCTGAAATCCCGATAACATGGTATATGAATACTGAATTGAAATTTTCAGAGTGCATTACTTCTGGCGAATCAACTGGTCGTCAAAGATGATTAATTTAAAATAAACTGCAATTTTTAATTTATAAATAGTTACTACTCTATAAAAATTTGAGCCCAGTTTAAGAACAATTTAATATTTGAAGTAAAAGAAATTTTGGAATATCTTGTATATTCCAAGCAATTACACCCAACAACAGCTCTAATAATCAACACATACTTCTATCTGAAATAATTTGGCTCAAAAATCTTTTAATTATACTTAAAACTCTCAGTCAATATTTAAGAATTGCGTTGTTGTCCACAAAAATGAATAATCCAATGAAATTTTCTTCCCAATATGCTAAGCTGCCATGTTTCTAATTGGTGGTGAAGGATCTTTCCACTGTTAAAATATGGGCTATTATAGATATAAATCATTGGAATGCCCTGAAAGCGCATCTCTGTCTGAATCCTCCATTCAGTGATTGAGTTAGGAACACTACATTAGGTTTAATTAGAAAACAAACATATTTTTTTGAAATAACCATTTTTAATTGATGACATTCTTGTAAACGTATAATCAATCCATATATTTTAATCTTTATATGAATAAATCGGCATTCTAAAATGCGATAATTTTGGAATTGTTTGATTCTAGAATTCTAAGAATTGTAGAATCAAACATTTAAAAAAATCAGGCATTTCAAAGCGAATCAATAGTTGGAATCTCAAATGGAACCCAAACCAGAAAATAGAACGATCGAAAGATAAAATATATCAGCTGCACTTTCAATATCAAAATGAAAATAATTTGTAGCTCAATAAAAAGTGCTTTTTAGAATTGTTTCTTTGAATAGTCTGTCTTGCATATACTTAGATAAAATTGATTGATACTATAAATCGAAAAATTATTCACGTGATTTGTCATTTTTTATATTTTTGCTGGCCATTTTTAAGAATTACAGAAAAAAAGGTTTGACGACGAGTCAGGATAGAGTCATAAAGTTAGAAATTGATCGTTGTATAAAAATGTATGACTGCCGAACATTTATTAAATTTATCACCGCCAAATTATAAGCAAAACAAATGTATTTCTATACTAACGGATATATTAAGATTCATATGCAATACGACACATGAAAGCATTATTTTCACATTAGTTTGTTAAACGAAATTTTCTAAACAAATAAAAAAAATTCCTTCTAAAAGGAATAGGAAAATTTCATATTATTATTATTATTATTATTGCATAATCTGTCCCTTTTCAGAAAATCTTGTTATCATAAAACTGAAATGAATTATATATATAAAAAAATTGCTTAAAAAGAATGAAAATTTTTACCTTCCACTCTTTAGTTAAAAAATTCTGGACAAGAATTAATTACCATATACAAATTACTATCAAAATATAAGAATATGAAATTTCAAAGTGAAAAATTTGTTTTAAAAAATTAAATTTTCTAAAGCAAAATAAATGAAACTTCATCATCTAAAAAATACAAGAAATCAGATGCTGTATTAAAAAGTTGAAATTCTTTATTTGTCCATAAAAATTAATATTTACATTTACCTTTAAGAAAGGTTCATAATTTTATTAAAAACGAATGATGAAGAAATTATTTTGAAATAATTTATTTAAGTGTGTCGAATTCAATGGGTCAAATAAAAGATTTTTAACTGTATATAGGCTACAATAAATGCATTATTTTTTTACAGAAAAAAAACAATTAATAATTTTTTTCTTAAAACAATAGAAGAGAGTATAAGTGTAACGATATAACATTTCTTTTTCAATATTTGAGATTATAATATGCTTCATTTCATTCATTCATTTCATTTCATAGTAAAGGAACATTAGATGCTTGGTTAATATTAATTTATTATCAATTCTTTAAGTATTTGCTTCTTTTGATAAGAACAATTTTTGAGAAGATTTAGCCATTGGTAAAATATTATGGTTCGTCATTAACTATAACATATGTCTATTATTGAAAATCAAACACAAAAAATATCCGTTACATATAATTACAACCTCAAAGAAAACGGCGATCTTGAAATGCTTGATGTACGCAGACAAGCTGAAATTAGAATGAAACTATTTGCCCCTTCTAAGTATTTGAAATACAGTTACAAAATAAATGTTCAAGCAAAGGGAATTCTTTTGGGAATTATATGAGAGAAATAATGTTAAATAAAATAAATTAATAAGATTTAAATACAATCTTTGATTGCAATACATTCATCTCGCAATGTTAACACATTAAATAAACATAAGCCTCTACTTGTTTATTTAAACAAACCGGTTTGAGTGCTCAGTTTGGAAATTTGTTCATATGCAGAAATTCACGAAGAAGACATAAATTGTCACAACAGTCAACTTGTGAAAAGTTTTGATACATTCAATAGTATTTCGGAGATTCATATAGGCCTGTTTCGGTTTGAGAATTGTCATGTCCTCGAACACCAGATAACTTTGACCAATGAGGAAGATGTGGTAACCTTACTCTTCAATCATCATGATATTGTTCATCAACATGAAGTACTTTAAATTCTTGTCTATCCGAGGTAGTAACTCCAAAATGTAATTTTAAAATATTAATTTAGAGAAGGAGAGTTAACTATTAAAAAGCCACGTCCCGTATTGTTGACGGATGCATACACTTCTACTTAATCGTTAATGACATAATTTCTTAAAATAATTAGAAAATTGGGGTACTGAATAAAAATATTCGATATGCATTCATCTTAATTGAGGCTACATCGTGGCGATTCTACAGAAATGATTGCATGTATTTATTTATCAAAACAATCTGAATTGAGCTTTGTTTGTGGCGGCTGTCCACTGCAGAAGGATTTTTATTTATCTATTTATTATTATTATTTATTATAGTAAATTTATATTGTAAAAAGTGGTGGCAACACCAACTTTTGTTTCTTTTAAAGTTTTGATTATTTCGTGTACATTTAATTAGTCAAGAAGTATTGCATTTTTTTTGTAAATAATTTGCCTTTAACTCAGAGAAGTGGTATTCTTTAAGAAGAAATAAGAACTATTTTTTCTGAAAGAATGAATCATTTTTTTTTCTGTCATCTTCTGGTTATTCTTTTTTAAACAATTTTTGTTAAAAGGAATTCTGAATTCTTAAAGAATAAAAGAAAAAGACAGTCGTGTTCTGGCTAAGAAGGTCTATGCTTGTTCTAATAAAACCTTTTTCAGTATCATGGTGTTGGCCAGTTCCGATGTGAGAGGGAGTCTAAATTAATTATGTTAATGTCTAGGGAAATATGCTCGCACTACTTGTACAACATATTCCGTTTCCTTGTTTGAAATCAAAATTGCAAGATCAGTGACTACAGGAGTTGTAGATACTCATCCGTGTCTGTTTTGAAGAAAGCAGAGAAGTCTTTGTCAAGGGTTTATAGAAATGATAGTCATACCGACTTAAGTATATAAATTTATAAAACTCAAAAAGGATGGAAGACTGAGTCTGAAAAGGGCATATCTTAATGAATTCAATCCAATTCATTTTATTAGTAACAAATGTATTTTCACCATTTTTTTTATTTTCTGTTTAAGTGCAGAAATCAAAAATAAGTCACTCGAATTATTAAAAGGATTTTTAACAATGTAGTGTTTTAGATGATAAAGTAAGATGCCAATTAATAAAAAATATTTATACATGAAAGGAAAGAACTTCTAAAACATAAAATTCATTATAAGTCTTAATTCAATAATAGAATAATCATGTCACAAAGAAGATTCGCTCTCTGTTTCTAATGTATCACGTTTTACAGCGATAAAGGTTCAGACTTAACCATGCTCCAGCGAAAGGTTGCAATCATTCAGGAATAGCACAGCTAAACATCGAGATGCGTTCTCTGTGTATGCATTGTTACATTCCCGGAAAGACTCTTGAGCAAAGGGGAGACCGGAGATTAACTCTTCCGTGCCCCTCCCTCTGGAATCGGAAGTTATCTCTCGAAAGTTATTCATTTTTTAAAATTCGGGAATGAAAGTGCCCTAATCTGCGCTAATTGACGGAGCTACCTTTGGGACACAGAATCGTTCGTTTTGATCAGATAATACTGCGTGCTAAGAGATGATTGGTTCAATTTCAAAACTAACTTCAAGAGAGAGAACTGTTTATTAAATTGTCTGAATTGCTAGCTGTTATGTTCAGGAACACAATTCAATCATCGCATAGATTTAAAATAATAATTGCGAATTTTCATTAACTGTTCTCTCAGTTTCAGATACCGCTGACAATTATCAACAGCCTGCAATTTTCGAAACTTAGTGTGTTGGAATACTATTTGATTTATTGAAGCTCTTTATCAAATCATCCAGTTTGTAGTTTTAATTTTGGAATCAGACTAAAACATTTGCTTTTAAAACATTGGCAGCAAAAGCAAGTTATAAATCTGCCAATGGTGGCAGATTCGTAAAGTAATAATTATTATTTTATAAGGTTGATTAAGCTAGTTATAAGTCTTATTCAGAAAAGAATTATAGACGAAAATATGATGAGGTCCTGATGGCAAATTATTATTAATATTTATTTGATAATAATTCTCTTCATTATTTAATCTTAATTTTGTTTTCCCTTGGCAATATTACTATAAGAATTTATTTCAAAACTATCAATTTCTGACCCAGTGTTTTTCTTATGTGTTTGTTTGTTTCATGTATCTGCTTCTATAGTAGTGATCCATAAAGTAAAAAGGATTAATTAGCTACCTTTGTATGCACAGACGGGCGTGCTAATAATTCTACACTTTTGAGTTGTTTAATTTAGTTCAATTATATTAAAACCCCGATTCAAAGCAACAAGAGGACTATTTTAGGACGGACCTCATAATTTTGAACATCGGTCAGATGACACCCAAGCTGGCATCTTCCACGCTCGACACCACACATGTGTTAGGACGTTTGGCCGACTGATTTAGCGTGCACCAGACCCTCTTACAGGACGATTCGTCAGAGTAGTTGGATCTTAAACCTGATACCATCCGGTTCCAAATGGTGAGATCTTGTTACCAAGACATGAGCTTATAATTGTTTTTCTGGGGAATCATTCTTTGAGTTTTTTCATCAATTAGGATCCAGGTTTTTTTTTGAGAGTAGATTGAGTTTAGAGTTCTTAATTATTGTGAGTTAAATTTTGATCATTGGACATATCTCTAACGCTAGGTGAGTTTAATATGATAATCTGTAAAAAGAGTTGTTTGGATACATTCTTTTGATAAAAATGATTTAGATTTTTTATAGATTTTCTACAAATCTAAAAATACAATTAATTGCTGTGGAGATGGAAATGAACCAATTTTTAACTGAAGACTCGACCGTACACTATCAGGAGAAAGACTCAAATTGGATGTATCCAGACGTTGAGGACTCTTGAAAATTCCAGTCCTTAAATCGTCTGCAGAGATATTTTGTCCAAACTCCTGTCTTTAGTTCTCACAAATGCAATAAATTAATGCTCATTTAATGTATTTGATGCATTCCTAATGTTTCACAATTTAATATATAATGTAAAATGCAATGTTTTTTTTTTCGTTTTTTTTCTCAAGAGGGTTTTACTTGTTTGAAAATATTTAAGGCCATCTTGTGTCGTTTTTAACTTCGTGATAGAAAGGATTGACCCTCTTAGTCGGCCCTATCAAGTTTCCCGTATGGCTTTTGGATAAGTCGGGCATCGTTTGCATACATCTGGAATTGACATTTTTTCCCCTATGAACACTTTGATAAATGGATGTACGGTAATGCTGGTTTCTGTGAGTGAGATTCAAACAAAAGAGGAAAAAAATACCGTCTATAAGATCGAACTGTGCCTTTGCTCTGCGACTCCATTTGTGCTCACAATAGATCCATGTCCCTGCCTTTTGACCAGGGTAACCCCTGATTGAAAGATTGTCCAGCTTGATGTGCTCCCATCAGCCCTTGCAATATACTTGAAATCTGTGTGCCAGTATATCCAATAACGTGAACCATCTGTTGTCTTCCTGTCTATGTGTTAATCCGTAGATCTCCGATTTCCGTCATGTCCATCTAGCTGTGCTGACAGAGAAAATGGTCTATTTTGCTTCTGACTTCTCCACTATATCACATAGAGTGAAAATATAACGTCAGGCTTTTCGTCAAAGTTTCTATTCCACGCGTTTTGCCTTTCCTAAATATAAATAATTCGACGATATTTTCTTTCTTCCTGAACAATACAAAAGAAATCTAACTTCAGTTGTATTCTTTGTAAAAATGTCAATATTTAAGTAATTTTATGTACAGTATTTAAAGTAATAACTTAATTTAAAATATTTTGCTGATACTTATATAATATTACGTATCAAGATTAAGATATTTGAGTTTTTGGGTTAAGTAGGTAGGTGTTTTGTTTAAATAAAATCCAGTTACTTCATCTGTGCGTAAAATCGTTTAGAGAACCTAGAAGTTTAGATAAATAAGTTTGAACATTATAGTTTAACATTGCAACGGCGTTATAGGAATATTTACATATAATATATATTTAAATATTATATATGTAATATAATCTTTTCGAAATATAGATATAGGAAATATTTTGTGGAAACATGAATGCAATTTCTAGTAAAATATGCTGCTGAAGCTTGAAGAACTGTAATGGATAATTCAAATTAAGTAATTAACGATTAAATTTAATGTCAAAATAAAGATTGGTTTTGTCTGTGAATGGCCAATGGGATTATATTTCTGGTCGACAGAAATTGTATCACTGCTCGCACTTCTCTAGACACCCTTTCATTACTGTCGCAGCTTCAGGTCTCAGTACTAACACGATCTGCTCTTACTACCAGGCAAAGATAACCAGACTATTTGTCTCCACTCTGGGTAACAATATCCCCATCCACAATTTTGACTTTCTGTGTAAAAATTATGGATAGCTTGTAAACTTTTTTGAATCATCCCTCGTACATGATTTCCAGAATGTATAGTCTTTCCAAAATAAATTCCAAAGTTGTTTACAAAAGACAAAAATAATAATAACAATGGAGCTATTCTGATTCCATGTCTCAGCACGTGTTAGGAATTTCTTGTCTCCAGTTTCGGGTCAAAACAATAAGCCTTTTAGCAGTTACTTATGCATTAAAATTCAATATTTGCATTGTGCATTAAATTTGTAGTTTTATTTTGCATTATTTGGTGATGTTTTTAATGTTGCTTTGTTATTGTGTTTTTTGCTGTAAAAATTGGTATACCACTTTTCCTTAATTTTCGAATACACACACACACACACACACACACACACACACACACACACACACACACACACACACACACACACGCACATTTTTTAAACTATAAGAGTATTAAAACAATTAAAACCCATTTCCTGGCCAACAAAAATTAAAACGAAATTAATTAAGTCGAAATCGGAGAAATTAAAATCTAATTCGGAATCAAACGCTAAAAGTTCAGAAAAAGAAAAGTAAATGAAATAGAACCAATTAATGAAACAAATCTAAATTAATATAATTAATTAAGTTATGCAAACGATTTCGGTTGTTAATGTTTCGATTTGATTCGGCTGTGTTCCTTTTTGCCTGACTTATTTTAATAATATATATATAATTCAAGCTCCCTGAATCTTATGAATAGTAAGCATCTTCAAATTATTGTACCGGCAAC
>JAPMOQ010058327.1:63952-77116 GCA_026543055.1 Argiope trifasciata | reverse complement strand
TTTAGTGGTGGTGGGGTGGTCCGCTGTATGCAAGAAGAAGAATTTGTCTACCTCATCATCTGAAAACCTCTCAAAATTACTAGATCTTCTCAAAATATACTTAGTATTGCTTGTTTTAAAACGGGATACTAATATAACTAGAATAAACTAAAATTCAGTTTTAGTGAAAGAGGGGGTTTAGAAATACCCTTTTAATCGGTTATTATACTTTCACAACGTATTCTCATATATACTTACATATAATCATAAAATATGGATTGTGATTAGGATTTGATGTCAAAATCCATTGTTAGCTACATCATGATCTCTGACACCGGTTTCTACCGAATATTTCATTTTTTTTAAAAATGCATGGTTTTTCTTTTTTGTATGTTTCTAAGCTAAGTGTGGCATTATTATATTACAATTCCTAATTTATCACTTCGACCAAGTAAAGAAAATAAATATATATTATTTGGATTTGAAGTCACTAAACGATAACATCTAGTATTCCACGTTAGAAAGTTGTATTGAAAGCATTCCTCACACATAATGCGTCTGTGCAGCAATTAACCATCTATCTTGCTAGAAAAGTGTAAAGAATTCTCAAAAAATATTTTATCGTCTTTGGTAATTAACATGTTGTAGGGAAGGTAGATAGAAACACATGCTATTTCAAAAGGGGTTTTTTTATATAGTCACTGATTACCACAGTTCATCAGTCAAGAGTTAGTTTGATTTTTTTTAAAAACCATAGATTTTGATGAAACGCGATGAATCAGAACTTCTGTCAAGCATACTCAGTTCTGTGGCCCAGAATATTCGCCACAATATTATTAAAATATATTACGCGTGCAATCAATTTATTTGAAAAACCATATTCAATATCATTATATGGAATGGAATAAGTACTATAATCAAAATGATTTATTAAGTTCAATTGAGCATTTTGTATTGAATTCCTAATTATATTATAATTGGAATTCCTAATCATATTATAATTGGAATTCCTAATCATATTATAATTGGAATTCCTAATCATATTATAATTGGAATTCCTAATCATATAATCATCATCATCACCATTCCTAATCAATCTAATAATAGTCAACTTATTTTTTAAAAAAAATATTTTGTTACAATTATATTACATTTCTTTCTATAGCTGCAACTTTTATACATATTATACAGGGCTACATTATAAAAGTTGTCGATAAAATAAGTGCGGTATTTTTGTAGTTTTTGGACACTGATTGCTGGCGAAATGATAAAAAACATTCCATCAAGTACATTTCATAACAAATCATAATCTATATTTTAGGAATTTTTCATATTTCCATTGAAAGAGACCATTATTTATGAGTTCGATTAACATACACTGATGGAAAAAAAATCCCAACACCAAGAAAAAATTATTGTACAGTAATGAAATTTTAGGAATACATTTGTCTAGGTAACATATTTAATTGATTAAAGTTTCAAGATCACAGGTAGAGGCATTAGCGAGAAGAGCCATTTCAAATGTGAAATGTTGGTACGTTGGTAACCGGTGTAACCGCCAGAATTTTGAATGCAAGCATGCAAATGCGCATGCATTGTGTCGTACAGGTGTCGGATATCAGCTTGTGGGATGGAGTTCCATGCCTGTTGCACTTGGGCGGTCAATGCAGGGACGGTTAATGCTGGTTGTGGATGACGCTGGAGTTGTCATCCAATGATGTCCCGTACGTGCTCGATTGGAGAAAGATCTGGTGATCTAGCAGGCCAAGGCAACTTGTCAACACTCTGTAGAGCATGTTGGGTTACAACAACGGTATGAGGGCGGGCGTTATCCTGTTGGAAAACACCCCCTTGAATGCTGTTCATGAATGGCAGCACAACAGGTTGTATCACTAGACTGACGTACAAATTTGCAGTCAGGGTGCGTGGGATAACCACGAGAGTGCTCCTGCTTTCATACGAAATTGCTCCCCAAACCATAATTCCAGGAGTAGGTCCTGTGTGTCTAGGCCGCAGACAGGTCACTAGCAGGCGTTCACCTGGCCTCCTTCTAACCAACAAACGGCTATCACTGCGACCAAGGCAGAACCGGCTTTCATCAGAAAACACAACAGATTTCCACTCCGTCCTCCAATGATCTCTAGCTTGACACCACTCACGTCACAAACGGCAGTGGTTTGGAGTAAGTGAAATGTACTGTACAGGGCGTCAGGCTCGGAGCTGTCCTTGAAGTAACCGATTTGTAACAGTTCGTTGTGTCACAGTGGTGCCAACTGCAGCTCGAATTTCAGCTGAAGACGCAGTACGATTAGCCACAGCCATCCGCCGAATACGACGGTCTTCCCTCTCAGTAGTACCACGTGGCCGCCAGGAACCTGGTCTTCTTGAGGCAGTACCTTCTCTTGACCACTGCCACCAATACTCATGCACAGTGGATACATTCCTGCCAAGTCTTTCAGCAATATCGCGGAAAGAAAACCCATCTTCCCGTAGCCCTACAACACGACCTCGTTCAAACTCAGTGAGCTGTTGATAATGGCTTCTTCGTCTTCTCAGAGGCATTCTTGACTAACATCAAATTTCAACTGTAAATAACGATCACGAACCGTACAGCGCTAATTTAAAACAAACCTCATTTGCATGTTCATAGTATTGCTACTCGCGCCACACTTACGCGCGTAGGTCGAAATTTGAATCGACGTCATCTTTCAGATGTATAAACACACTTACCAAATTTCTTTTATCTAGCACAGCTCCTTCCTAGTGTTGGGATTTTTTTTCCATCAGTGTATAATCATTAAATATGTATTGTGATTAGGATTTGATGTCAAAATCCCCGGTTTGTTACATCATGATCTCTGACACTGGTTTCTATCGAATATATCATTTAAAAAATGTATGGTTTTCTGTATTTTAATAAGCTGAGTGTCGCATTATTTTAATGCAATTCCTAAAGTTGTCGCTTCGACCAAGTAAAGAAAATAAAAATATATATTATATTTGAATTTGAGGTCACTAAATGAAAACATCTAGTATTCCGTATTAGAAAGCTGTATTGAAAGCATTCTTCACCTATAATACGTCTGTGCAGCAATTAATTATCTATTTTGCCACAATTGTCAAAAGATGTTTTATCATGTCTGGTAATTAGCATGCTGTAGACAAGGTAGATATAAACACAAGTTATTTCAAAGGTGGCTTTTTCTTTTGGATATCGTCACTGATTACCACAATTCATCAGTCAAGAGTTAGTTTGATTTAAAAAAAAAACATAGATTTTGATGAAATGCGATGAATTAGAACTTCAGCCAAGTATACTCAGTTCTGAGCTCCAGAATAATCGCCGAATAAAATTATCAAAAATATATTACGCATGCACATATTTGAAAAATCAAATTCAATGTCATCAAAATAGTATGGAATTAATAAAATAATCAAAATGGTTTTTTAAGTTCAATTGAGCATTTTGTATTGGAATTCCTAATCCTAATATAAAATAGCCTTCTTATATTTTTTAAAGAAAATATTTTGTTGCAATTATATTACATTTCTCACATCTTTTCTATAGCTGCAACCTTTATACATATTGCACAGGCCTAGATTATAAAAGTTGTCGATAAAATAAGTGGGGTATTTTTGAAGTTTTTTTGGACACTGATTGCTGGCAAAATGATAAAAAAAAAACATTTCATCAAGTACATTTCATAACAAATCATAATCTATATTTTAGGAATTTTTCATATTTCCATCGAAAAAGACTATTATTTATGAGTTCGATTAACATATTTATGGACTTAAAAGGGTAAATTGTGAATTAATATAGTAAACAAGAAAGAATAAAAAACAATTTTATTCAGAATATATCCGAATCGATTACCACATCCATTACCTGCTAAGTACAATATTAAAAGCAGATGACATCATTGGAAACAAATACCTTTCTTGTTTGCACCTGTCTACTCCCCTCCTCATACATCTTTTTCATTGATTTAATCTCTACTCTTTAACCAATATTTTTTTGCTTTGCTGTGCACATGGTCTTATATTCCCACCCATGATTTATTGGTTATTATAATTTTACTTCAGCTATTTGTTACATTAAAAATCAATGGCTTCCACAAGATGTGTCAATTCACCGAATGTTTTCTGCTATACATTTGGTAACTATACAATGAGAGGAGGAGTTTGTAGAATGATGGGAAAACAAAATAAAACAGTGTTATGTTTATTTTGGGCAAGACATGGCTCCTCAATGTTTATTGTATTTGTATAAAAGAATGAAGGCCGTGGATTAAAAATTAAAAATGATAATCTTTTTGGTTTGGCATACAAGTGATTTGGATTGCTATTTTTGTATTTGCATTGTCTGCCCTATATTCTGTCCCTCAGGTACCTGATATAATGTTTTCTGCCCTTCCAGATACAGCGGGGGTTGAATTTTATTGAGATACTAAATAGAAATATGAAACTGATGAGGAGATTAATGAAATGTATGTCACTATTAGAAAGTAACTAAATTTTTCACTCCGTTTCTGTTAAATACTTTTGTCAAAGAATCAAATATTATTAAGGATTCAGTAGCTTTAAAATCCCTATTGGAAAAAAAATCACTACCTGTAGGTATGTCATTTTTTTCCGAACAGAAAGTTAGAATTCATTTTGTTATGTTCTGAATCGGGTGAACCTACTTATTGTAGTGATGTTTCAGGGTTTCTATCAAGTTTAAAAGTCCAATATAAACCTCATGAATGGTGATCTCTTACGGATTTGTCAAAAATAAGTCTAAAAAATATAATTTCATAATGGAAATGAAATGTTTGGTAATCTTTTATGCATTTAGTTCACTTGAGTGCCATGAAAATCTTGATGTTACCCTGAATGGTTTATCATATTCAAATCACCAATGAGCATTTTTAGGGGATCTGATATTGATTTTTATGTTTCGTGTTACATAATATTTCTTTTTGAATGTGACAACCAAGACAGATGACATACATTAGGAAAGAATGTCCGACCAGGAAGATATGAGAAAAAAATATCTGGTTGCTCATTACTATTTCACATAAAATTATGTCTTCTGAAACAATATATTAAGGCTTCAAAAGAAGTGAATGTTTCAGATATCTTTGAGACCAATTTCCAGACTTTTCTGAAGCAAAACCGAGGGAAAGTGTATTTGTGAGGCCTGACTTTAAGTGAATTATGAAGGGTGAACACTTTGAGACTAAAAGGAAAGCCCTCGAAACAAAATCCTGGAAATTTCTGTGACTAGTTATTACTGGCTTTCTTGGAAACAAATTGGGGCCAAATTGCAAATAGATGATGCAATATTTCAAGATTCTGGGCTATAGTATGAGCTTCTAAGCTCATTTTCCATGTTGAATACCTGAATTATTTTCGTAAAAATGTAAGTGCAGTTAGTGAAAAACAAGGTGAAAGATTTCTCCAAAATATAAGGGAAATGGAAGGGTGATTTCAAGAAAAATAGAATGCTAGCATGATGGCCGATAACTGTTAGATTCTAGTAAGAGGCAATCCCTGCAAAGTTCGAAAGAGAAAAAGAGCCAAAAGAATTTAAAGAAATGTTGCTTAAGAGTGGGTAATTTTCTACATTTACTTTAAAGTACAATTGCTTGCACAAGGATAAAGTAGTTAGTCCTGTGTAATTATAAAAGGGTGAATTAAAAAATATATATCCTTTTCATGATTTAAACTGTTTCTTCCAAACATATGATGACTTTGTAAAAAAAAAAAAAACTAGATTTCAAAGAACTTAATTTTTAAAATCAATACTAGAAATAACATCAAAATCAGTTATCAAAATTTAAACTATTTTTAAAAAGATTTATTTGACATGCGTTATTAATGTTAATAGTTTTAAATGCTAAGTTTTAGGTTTCATTTAATTTATGAGCAAATGCGTGGGTTTTAATAATGGAATGATCCCTTATGATCTTTCATGTCTCAAATTCTCAGCTTGTCATCAGATGGCAAACTTAAACTCGTCCACAAAATTCTCAATTTCAGAGTTTTACAAGTACATAATGTCAATGTAGTCTGTGATAAGAGCCTTATATCATAAAAAACAGAATTATTTAATAATAATAAGGAAGAATAATTAAAAAACGTTTTAATTTTAAAAAGTTCATTTTTATAAAGTACTTTCTAATTGTACTAAAAAATATGAAATCTTATGAAGAAAGCATTGGCGGGATAATAAAATTTGGATGATCGTATTTCCAAATCTGAAAGATGGCTTCTTTTCAAATTTCTTTCAATACTAATAGATGGGGCGCTCCGTAGCTCCACTATTCACCCCCAAATCACATTCTTTTAATCTCTAATGAGCGCTGTTTGTTCCAATTTGGGCCTATGAATTACATTTGAGTCAAGATTCCCTTTAAGAAGACAAATAAGGCAGTTGTATAACAGGGATGAAAGAGAATAAATTATGTCTTCGAAATATTACAGAAACGTTTGGCATATGACCATTTGCTATGAATTTTTAATGTCTCAAGTGCCATGTCAAATGCCTTCATAAGTGACGATGTGAAAGTACTGTCTGAAGAAGATGGTTGTCAAGCCATATTTCTTTTTATATACAGCCGACAAGAAGAAGTATGGCTGAACAACCGTCTTCTTGAGACAGTACTTTCACATCGCCACTTATGAAGGCATTTGACATGGCTCTTGAGACATTAGACATTCATAACAGATGCTCTCCTGCAAAGCATTCAGCCATACTGTATGGAAAACCACCCATATATCGTTGTAATCCACATATTCGCATATTTTATCTAAGACAAAAACTCAAGTTTATGTTTAAATCGGAGTAATACAACGAACGATTATAAATCGATTATTTAAGAGATCTGTTAAGCCAGGCTTTCTGCAGCATTTATGCCCAAATTCAAAGTCAGTCGGTTTTCGAATTATCAGTAATATCACACCAAAAGTCACGGTAGTGCGGATATTTATTGTGCTCTCAAATGAATTTTGGTGCATGTATTGATTTGAAGAAGGCCAAGGAACTAGAATGAAACTGCCTGCGACGTAAACATAATAGATATACTCCAGAATCATTACCTGAAGTGCGATATCCAATGACAGCAAGAACAGTCTCGTAGCTATCCATAGCACTATGATTGCTATTTTCTGTTGAAATCAAAATATTCGTAATAGAAACACTTTACTTATACATTTTATCATTCGAGGAGTCGTTTTCTAACAGGATAATGCTCTTTCCCATTCCACTGCTCACTCAAGGTGATGCGCAAAATGTTGGTAATTTGCCTTTGTCTGAAAAATCACCAGATATCTCTCTCATGGAATAGCATGAATGCATTTTTTTCCATTAGGAAGAAAAGCAAAAAAAAATTGACAATCATATCTTAGTGATTGGAGGTTATCGCTTTTGCAGCTTGAGGCGGGTCATTGGTAAATCTTTTTGTTCTCGGTGAAATCCAAAACTTCAACATACATCCAATTTCAAGGATAAATTTAGATGTCCGCAGCACATTTTAAAGTATTATCCTTCCGCCGAAAAGTAAATCACCAGATATCTCTCTCATGGAATGCATCTTTTTTCTATTAGGGAGAAAAGCAAAAATAATTGACGATGATATCTTTGTAATTGCAGGTTATCTCTTTTGCAGCTTGAGGCTGGCCAGTGTTAAGTCTTTTTTGTCTTGGTGAAACCCGAAGCATCAACATCCATCCGATTTCAAGGACACATTTAGATGTCCGCAACACATTTTGAATGCATTATCTTTCAGGAAAGTAAATGTGGAACTTTCTGTCAAATACACATACGTTAAACCTTTTCCCGAATAAACAGTCGCAGTATATGTAGACAGTCCCCCTTTCTCCGTTGCTTGAAAACCGTCTATCAGAAGGGAATATGAGGCAAATTAATTTAGAGCGCGTTCCCCCCCTTGTCCTCCACCCCCTTGCATGGTGGAAAATGTCCCTCACATGTAGCTGACCGTAGAAGAACAGATACCGCTGCCTGATAGGGCGAATATTAGGTGCATAGAATGGGAGTCACGATACTGCCTGAATAATTTATGCATAAGCATATTACATTTCGTAAATTATGGACGTCAAAATGCAGGCTTCTATTTTATCCTCATTTTCTCGACTCTCCCTTTGCAACGAAATTTCATTTTTGAAACCCATTTTCGAGTTATCGAACCTTGACTTTCATCTATATTTTATTCAGAAGAGGTTGAAAAAGTCATTTAATTTTTTTCTCTTAAATTTTGCATATATTTTGGGGGAAAAGTTTGCTTGGTAGGGTGTATACATAGGCTTATAATTATTAAGGCGACATAATTATTACGAGTTTTTTTAATAAAAACCACATGAAGGCATAGAAGCAGATGAAGAAATTGATTATTCGCTTTTGCATTTTCTGTTTCAAATATTAAGGTATCCGACTACGTTCGAAGGAAAAATTTTGAAAAATTAGATTTTTTAAAAACTATTTATGATTTTTAGACATATTGTCAATTAAATATACCACAAAAACTCTTTGATAATATAATATATTTTGAGAAATAGGAAATTTTGTAGTAAATTAAAAAAAAAAAATTTAACCAAAACAGCTAACATTCTACACAAAATTCTAATGTAGCAATTCTATTTTTCTTTATACACAAGTAATAGAATAATAATGATGAATGAAATGAACCAAATCTAAGAAAAATCTACAGATGCAAAGAAGTTATGGATAGAAAAATATACGTGTATATGCACTTTTATCATAAATTTACAATTTAATTTTTCAAAAAACAACTATAAATGAAAAAATATTTCAACAAGAATAACACTTTTGGTTCATTTCATTGCTCATATTATTTAAAACAGACGCTGAAATTTTTATGTCAATACCTCGATTAGTTTCGGAGATATCATGTCAACGATGGAGAATTTTTATGAAAATGAAAGTTTTGAGAAGATGGAAGCTTAAGACAAATTTTAGTTGAAAAATCAATGATATGGATGATATGTCAGGCCGTCCTTTTCTTGAAAAAGATAAACTATTTTGGGAAAAGAAATGTCTGAACTACATGAAATAATAAGAAATTTTAAAAAAGTCGCCAGTGTGGTCGATAATCAGTATTTTGAAAGTAGTCGAATACCTTAATTTCTAAATGTTGCGGTTAATAATAAATTAAATATAAACAGTTGTTAAAAATATACATTTACTAGATATTTCCCGCGATTCTATTCGCGTGGAAATTTTGATGTATATGTATGATAAACTATCAAATAATGACCAATCAAAAATAAAATAAACTTAACCTAAAAACGATACATTTAAAAGTATAAGCATATACGAAAAATATATCACATAAATACAATTTTATAACAAAACACACAACTAACTGCAAAACAATTTATTTACATTGTTCACCAGCTCGTTCAAGTTCACCGGCATTGTTCAAGTCAGACATGTGCGTTACGCCAACTGGCGTTGAAAGTTCGCCAGTTGGCGTAACGCACATGTCTGACTTTCCTACACCAGTTGAAGTAACGCAATGCAGATTCGAAAATTTGTATTTCTTTTATTCTGTTTACTTTTAATTTATATATACTTCAGAATCAATCCTGAAAATCGATTCATTCACAACATTTGATTTTAAATACTTCAAACACAAAGAAAATAAATAGTATCGTTTGAAATAATAGGTCGAAATTCCCCGATGCCTAACCTCAACTCTGTTTCTAAAAAGAAACTGGAGCCTTACTTTTCTTTGGCGGGATTTGGCCTCAGGTTTTTGGCTCGAAAGTTAGTTTGTAATTAATAAATCAATTAACCACTCAATTAACCGGAATAAAAAGTAGCATGTGTTCTATAATCTACCTTTGTGCTAAATTTCATCCAATTCCGTTCAGCCGTTCAGGTGTGATTGAGAAACAAGCATCCATCCATCCAAACTTTCACATTTATATATTAGTATGGATTAATGATTCAAAACAGATATTTTGTTTAATTAATTTTCTGCTTTTTTTATTTTTTGTTTATTATTTATTTTTATAAACATTATAGAATTTCTGAATAAATTTCAATCAAATTCTTCATAAGGAATAATAATTTAATTAAATAAGTTGATTAACGAATAATTAAATTTTAGATATATTAAACCACGAACCGTCATAACCTTTAAATTCAAAGCTTACTCCTACCAATATGTGAAAGGGAGAAAAGAGGGGAAATTCCTATCTTTACAGTTTAAAAATCAGTATCAAACAGTTTAAAAAATATCCGCTATGTAAGAGGAGAAAATATTATATAACAGTTTTAATTAGAACTTGCCAGAATAAATCCTTAAGATACAAGAAGATGTTTTTTTTATCTAATTTTATTTCGAATACCAATCATTGTTATTATTCTGAAAATTCCATGGCTAGATTGGAAAGAGCTTCAATTACATTCTGATCGATATACACTGAAGTGACAAAAGTCATGGGATGACTGTTAATATCGTGTTGGTCCTCCTTTTGCTTGGCGAAGTGCAACAACTCGACGTGTCATGGAGTCCACAAGTCGTTGGAAGTCCTCTGCAGGAATATTGAGCCATGCTGTCTGTATAGACGTCCATAATTGTGAAAGTGTGGATGGTGCAGGAGTTTGGGCACGAACGGACCTTTCGATGATGTCCCATAAATGCTCGATGGGATTCATATCGGGCGATCTAGGTGGCCAGATCATGCGCTGGAATTGTCCGGAATGTTCTTCAAACCAATCGCGAACAGTTCTCGCCTGGTGACATGGCGCATTGTCATCCATAAAAATCCCATCGCTGTGTGGGTACGTGAAGTCCATGAATGGCTGCAAGTGATCTGCAAGCAGCTGAACATAACCAGTCAGTGATCGGTTCAGTTGCACCAGAGGACCGAGTCCATGCCATGTAAAAACAGCCCACACCATTATGCAGCCACCACCAGCTTGAACAGTGCCTTGCTGACAGTTTGGATCGATGGCTTCGTGGGGTCTTCGCCACACTCGAACTCTACCATCAGCTCGTAACAACTGAAATCGTGACTCATCTGACCACGCCACGGTTTTCCACTGGTCTAGGGACCAGTCGATATGCTCACGAGCCCAGGAGAGTCGCTGCAGGCGATGTCGTGCTGTCAGTAAAGGCACTCGAGTCGGTCTTCTGCTGTCATAGTCCAAGGAAGACAAATTTCACCGCACAGTCCTATCGGACACGTCCCTCGTACGTCCCACATTGATTCCTGCAGTTATTTGACGAAGTGTTGCGTGTCTATTAACATTGACCATTCTACACAGACGTCGGCGGTCTCGGTCGTTAAGTGCAGGTGGTCGCCCACTGCGCTGTCCATGATGGGATGTGATGCCTGTAATTTCATACTCTCGGCACACTCTTGATACTGTGGATCTCGGAATGTTGAATTCACTAACGATATCCGCAATGGAATGACCCATGCGTCTAGCTCCAACGAACATTCCACGTTCAAAATCTGTTAATTCTCGTCGTGCCGCCATATATCACGAAAAACCTGTTCACATGAATAACTTGAACACAAATGAAAGCTCTGGAAAACGAATTGCGCATTTATACTTTTTCGCTGTGATACTACAGCCATCTGTATATTTGCATATTGCTATCCCATGACTTATGTCACTACAGTGTATATTCGGACCAAATATTCGTATTAAAAATTGTTAATATTGCTGTGAATTTGTTATTATCAATACATCTATATGAGAACTGCTTTGAAAGCATTTTCCTGATCTTTTCATTATCTGGCCGTAGTTCAATATTACGAGGCTCGTCCGAAAAAAGTCCTGGTTTAACTTCACAACTGGGCATGAATACAAATATCCAAACTAAAAATTATTTTAACTGAATTGTATAAAAATTCCATCTGGCTTTCGTTTTATATTTTAAATCGGTTATTTTACTTAATTCTCTTTTATTGCGATTCTCATTTATTTTTAATTATTTCTTAAACAGTTTGCAAAAAAAAAAAAAAAAAAAAAAAAAAAACCGAAAACGAAAGAAAATTGTAATATAAAAATATTACTATCATCTTTTATTTTCGACTTCTTTTTTCGGCCAAAAGTTATGTTTTTGGCATAACGACATGACTAAAGTACTCATCATGTTAAGGTATACGACTAAGTTAAAAATAATAGTTATCGATCATATTAGAGATTTTTTTCATTATTGTTTCTCGTAATTTAGTCTTTCTTTTTTCCAAAACAATTTATTTTTTCTAGGAAAAGGAAGACCTGACCTATCATACAGGGTCAGATATTTCTCAGCTAAAATTTGTCTTTGACAGCAGTTTTCTGAAAACTTTAATTTTCATAAAAATTCACCACCGTTAATATATTTCAGAAATCAAAAGAGGTATTCACTTAACAATTTCAGTACGTGTTTTAAATAATGTGGGAAATGAAATGAACCAACATTTTTATTTTTGGTGAAATAATTTTTCATTTATAGGTTTTTTAAAAGAGTTAACTTGTAAATTCAAGGAAAAATGCATATATACGTATATTTTTATCCATCACTTCTTTGCATTTCAACATTTTTCTTTGATTTTGGTTCATTTCATTCATTATTATATTATCGGGGAAATAAATGCCACCTAGCTCAAGTTATTTATTTTTTATTTTTGAGCGGCATGAAAAGAAATAACCTGTGAATGTTGATTTGTGTCACCGAAGTAATGTGGTGGAAAAGAATTCTTGTAATAACAACTCTCGAGTACTTTTTAATTCGTATTTTCACAAACATGCAGATGGTTAAAAATCTCAAATTTTTCAAGCATCTTTCCTGAGTACATTTTTTATCGCGAAAGAAAAGACTATAACGTATATTAAAAACATGGTGGAGTTTTAGAATAAAGAATATCTCATTTCAAATAAAGGGAGCCTAACAAATAAATTTATCCCATCCTTTAATATGAAACTCATGTCATCATTTTAATACAAATTATAGAATAACCCGATTTCTGACTGGTCATGGTAACTTTAAAAGCTATCTTTACGCATTTAACTTGTCTTCATCATCTACCTGCGACTCTAACAATGTTGGCAAGGAAAATGTTGAATCTGTGCTTCTTCTATGTTCTAAATTTGCCGGAGCAAGACATAACCTCTGTCTTGTTCTGGAGTCCACTTTATGTTAATGGCTCTCCAAG
>JAPMOQ010058327.1:26709-59350 GCA_026543055.1 Argiope trifasciata | reverse complement strand
CTCAGTTGTGAATCATAAGTTCAATTATTTTCGCTTCTTATTCAATGCAATGAACTCAATTAATACCATGACTGCATTGAAATCGGTATTTCACCCATTTTTTCAATTTCATTTTATCTTTCACTATTCTGTGATTTTTTGTTGATTTATCTCCTGAAAGATACGGAATGGAATTTGTTGTTATACCAAATAATATGGTGCATTATAAAAACGAATGCGAATGTTGAATATAATCTTTAAATTGATGCATGCCTAAAGCTATGTTCATGACGCAAAAATTTCTCAACATTCTCGACAGACAAGCTGAAAGGATCTAGTGTTATCAGGTTTAACACATGATAATTTCTTGGTCTCTAAAAAGATTTTTAAAATTGATTATATTTTTTTAATAAATATGAATCAAACCTTTATATTTTTTGTTATAAACTTCGGAATACGTAAAAACTATTTTTATAACGCTTAACAATCCAGAATATTAGTCAATTTAATTGCTATACAAACCGTTTTTCCAAATTAGATAAATTAGAAAACACATTAAAGCATATTTCATAATAACATTTTTCATTTTTTAATAATTACATTAAACAATGGTTGTCTTCGGCACTGATGAATACATTTTGCATAGCTCATCATGGTATATTTAATATTTAAAAAAAATACTCTTAAACTTGCCGACTTAACCAACAATATAGTGAAAATTCGGCTTTAAAATCAAATATATGATGATTTATAATCTATACTTATAATAAAGCTCAATGTGTGTGTGTGTGTGTTGGCGCTCAAAAGGACAGATCATTAGACCTACAGCTACCAAATTTGGCACATGTATACCTTGGAGGTCGGGAATGTGCACCTCGGAGTCCTTTTTTCGAATTTTTAATTAGAATTTGAAATAATAAAAATTTAAGCGAAATTTCGACGTTTTTCCGCTATAACTTCCGAAAATATTACCGCACAAACATGATTTTTACATCAATTTAAAGATTAAAAAATTAGCTTTCTAATGGCGTCAGTGTTTGAATGTATAACTTAAACTTCTATTTTTAACGAATTTTTAAAGAAATATTTTTAAAATGTTTTATTTCAGCACGTGATCGGATAAAATAAAATAAAAGAATGACGGAAGTTCAGATTTAAAAAAAACTATCATCGCAAATCAAATCTAAAGAAATGCAACTTTCAGCACGGGACTGCATAAAATAACATAAATATAAAAAGTGATATTTTCTAAAAAAATAAATGCAAGGCAAAGGATATGATCGTTTGCAATATCTGAATGATTAATTCAATAAGTCTGCTTTATTTACGGTAAACCTGATTGAATTTAGACAGGATATGCATTGAAATCCCTTCCTAATGGCATATTTCTATAATCGTTTGAATATCTGTATCCTTAATTGAATAATTTTTTCCCCTTTTTCGCTTTCTTTAAAAAAAAACATATTTAATACTTTGGCAACACCACCGAAAAAAACATTTTTAATATTTTGGAAGCATAACCGATAGTTAAAACTGGCTGATTCATAAAATCAAAGAATATTATTAGGAAAACGTGTTCTTTTAGAACTTTCCGTCCATCATCTTAAAGAAAATATTTATTTCAGGCCAATCAATGCCCGGAATTACTTCAAGGCTCATGAATATGCGATTTAATTCAAAATTTTAAAACGCATTTCCCATGGCGAACCAGCTGGTCGCCAAAGGCGGCTAGTATTTAATAAGACAAAGATATCTTTTAATATATTTTTAACAATAATTTTTTTTCTGTAAATCATGTGTAATTAAATCGTTAGGCATAGAATACAATGACGTCAAGAAAACACGTCAAATCGATTAAGTTTAAGATAGCATTAAGCTTGGTCTAAGCTTGGTTTATATGCAAATTCCCTTTATTTATTTATTTATTTAATATTGAGACGAAAGAGTTGCTTTTTAGTTGCATATTTATCGAGCTAATAAAATACGTGTATAAATGTAATACAATGTATAAACCTCCAAGAAGATAAACTAATTTGTAAAGTGGTATATTATTAGTTTGCAGTGTACAAAAAAATTCTAGTAAATTCCTTCAAAGGTTGTGAAAAAAGGCATTGGGCTATGCAAACATATATTCCATTCGAAATGTGTGGGTTAGAATAGTATTTATTTCATAAAGGCAGGGACTAAATAAACAGTGGAATAACAAATATAAAAATGAAATTTTTATTAGAATAAGAAATTTTACAATATCTTACCTTAAAGAATGGTAAAAATTTTCTGTGTGATTTTTAATGAAATATTACTATTAAATTTTTTTGTCTAAGCATAATTTTGCAGGCAGATTAAATAAATTATAGAATTTACCATTTAAATTTTCTTCATTCGAATTTATTTAATCAGCACGTAAATTTTTCGAAATAAAAATCGTCAAAATGGAATCAAAATAAACGATGTAACTTTATTGTAAAAGTTGGTTATTTGCCTATTGATATTTCATAGGTTAGATAATTTTGTCATCAAAACATCGCTTAACAAATAGCAAAATCTATTTCAATTTTCGAATTTTAAAAGAGAAAGAAAAAAAAAACAATAGTTTTTCTCATTTAATTTTTTGATCGACTTTTTTTCAGCTCTGGTATAAATATGCCGTCTCATGCACAAAAGAAAAAGAAATATGAAATATTCAAATAATAGAATAGATTCAATTTACTTCTTCCATTTTTATTTTTTACTTCTATTTATAATAAATAATTGATGCGGTATTCCTTGAAAAATGGCAATAAGTGACATTCATGGAAAAAGGTTCATATAATACTAAATTATCAATTTTTTTTATTGTATTTTAGATAATTGCAAATTGTGTGTACCTCTCCCAAATATTTTGGTATTTATCGCAAATGAAAGTCTTGTAATGGTTATTATGCAGGTTATTTGCATGAAAAATAAAAACTCCAAGCACTTTTGTAAAATTTCAGAATCTGGTATTGAAGCATACTTTTCACAAATGAATAATGTCTTCTTTGAATCGTGTAAAACTTTATTTAAATTAAGTTCTTCATGCAGTTCTTTCTCACACCATATTTTGCAATCTTACTTATTATCTTTTATTATTTATACTCTTCAAGTAACAGAATAACATATTTTTTAAACAAGTATAATGCGTTGAATATCATAGACCACTACGTACTCAGCCTATTTAATTACAAAGACAGAGGTCTTTCGAACAAGGAATCTCTGCTTATAATCCAGATCTTATCGTAAGACCAAAAAGTCGTTACACTTTCCAATATAATCACTTCATAAATTTCAAAATTATATCTCTTGTTCTTAAGCGCTTAGTGAGAAATAAAACTGGCATTATAAATTATATTAATTCTAGTTTCTGTAAGAGGGAGTAGTCACCACCTTCCTCCCCAAGGGAACTTATGGAAGAAAGTTCCCTCCTTTTGTATTAACAAGACGAATTTTCCTACTTAACTCAGACCACCCAAAACTTTCCACTTTTCCCAAGCCCCGGCCATTGTTGGCTTCATTGCAATCAACGTTAAACCCATTTTCCATATCGTTAACCGCTCGTAATAGCCTGCACTTCCCCACCAGCGGGGGGCAGTGCACTAATTGATAGATAGTAGCAATAGACCTGGGGCCCTCCATATATAATCGCCCCTTTTACTCCAAGTTTGGAATGTTGAGTTAATGTCTCCATTAAAGGGATGAGGTTCTGGGATCGAACCTGTCATTTCGAGGGAGGGAATGGAACGTTATCCCATCTTTGGAGAATGGATGTCTGTCCGTCGACTAATTGCGGCGTGTTTCTAAATAGAATACTCGGGAATTTTAGGTGCCGGGCATTTGAATGGAGTGATTTATTAATGCAGTGGAATTAGGGCTGCAGTGGTGATTCATGCGCCGAAGGATGCGGTGCCCAAGTGGCAGTAGCTTCTATCAGCATGGAAATCAGATTATAATTGAAAGTTCAGATCAAAACTAACGCCACAGCATATGAGAGATAATTTTATGAGATTCCGATTTCGGTTTAAAATCTAAAAGTAATTCATAAAATATATGCTTGCCGTCTATTTGGATAGAGAAATTTGTTTTCTCTGAATCATGACTTGAAGTGATATATTGCCGTACAAAGAAAGATTACCACGAGCTCAGTGACTGAATAGTCAAAGCACGCGATCCAAACCCAGAGTTTGCGGGGTTGATGCTCGCCATGACTGTTATATCCAAAGAATGGATTTGAAGTACATTTCCTTAGTCATTGTTTTCTTATGTTGTTATGTTTATTGTTGTTATGTTTATTATGCCCTTTATTATGTAAATTAGTTGTTTCTAGAATATTCTGTGTGTTGGATAGCGGTAGCCGGGTTGGTAGAGCTCCACTCTTGAAAACAAAAGGTCTCGAGTTCTGTCCTCTTCTAGGCCAAAGACAGCCGTGTTGGCTTACGGAAGTCGGGGCACGTTAAATATGTCGTGACTGCAAAGTCCTCTAAGTTACCATAACAAAACGATACCTCTGGGGGTACTGGATCAGAGATCAGTCGGTCTCTGATTCGGATCTAAATTCTGACTTGCGAGAATGAGTGTATGAAGGAGTTCGACCACCCCCTAAACAGGGTTGTGTCGTGTGTGTTCGAGTCAAGTCGTACTTTCACCTTAACGGTGCTCGTTAACAACGAAAAGTGCACGCTTCAGCCTTAATTCGAAAGAGATCTGCTCATTCGGACTTGGTATGACAAAGTGGCATTAGAAAACAACAGCAGAATTTTCTGTTCTTGTATAAAAGCTGATACCCATTAGTCGTGGACAATTTCTCGGCCTTCTAAAGTTGCAAGTCGTTACTTTCCTTCAATAAACTTTTTTGTTAGTTAAAACTGACTGTGTGTTTATTTAGATCTTCGTGACAATAACACTGATTCATTAACAAAATTTTTCTTGCTATCTGCTTGAGTAAGTACAGATAAATATTTTTTTCATCGGAATGTGGATTTACACAGATAGTATGCCGCAAAATACTTGACATTTCACCGCTCATTCTAGCCGAATATATTTGTTCTCTAATTGTCCTGTAAATTTATTTATTTCTAAATGCACGCATGTCTGGACTTGAATGAAGACCAGAATATAAACTACGCTTGGAATCCAAAGGGACTGAACATTTGATTCCCCTTAATGCTGATTAGTATACATAATATATACCACTATATCATTAACATGTGATAATGCTTTTTCAAACTTTTTTGCTCCACCACCTGAATTTTCAAATCTTATTACAAATGTCAACCTCATGATGTCCTTAGAGGATAAGGATGTTAGTTTCTAATGGTTCGAAAACGGAAATACATGTTGAAACAGAATATTTTCTTTTAGAATCGAAAATTCTTAGATTAAGTTGTGTTATCATGTTTAGTAAAATTCATAAACTCCATATATAGTTGGAAAAAAAAGTAAATTCCAAGTGCAAGAGTATTTACACATATTCAAGTGTATATTGAATGCAGGAAAACCCATAATTATTTGTTACATTCTTTATGTAAATTTTTAATTCCATCCTTAGATTCATTGTGTCTGTTTTGAAGAAATTAAGATTTACCACTTGAAGAAGACTCAAAGGTATGAAACTCGTTACACTGTAAATGGAGGATTTACTGTTATACAATTTAATTGAAGTTGTGGACTGCATTCTGGTATCTATTAAATAGTAAAATGCTTTAAACTTTATAGATTCCCCGTAATTCAATTCATGAAGTTTAAGAATTGCAAAAGATTAAAATCCGAAAGATTAAGATTAAATTGCAACTGATAATTTGCATTTAAATACAGTAATCGATATATATTAGGTAAATACAGTACACAGTATAAATACAGTAATCGATATAGTTATATTAGGTACTGAGCAGATAAATGTACCCAATACTGTGTACCAATATTGAATATATAAATATTTGAATAGACACTGGGATACTGTGCTTTCACTTTTGAAACAAAAAAAAGGTACCGAGGAGAGTTGACTCAAAACACTTTTCAATAAAAAATTGAAAGTTAGTAGTAAAATACCAAATAAATATTACCAACTTAACCCCTTGAGGACCAGCGCGCCGGAAATGAAACTCAGTCACGGGACCGAACGCTCTGAAACGGAGCGTCACTACCGGCCCGCGCATTTTTAAGCAGTTAAGCCTAATTTTACAAAAAAATTCGTATAAAATCAGCATTTTAATAAAAAGACTCCAAATTTATATCCCATCACATATTATAATCCACAAAATTATATTCCCATCACATATTTCAAAACTTCTACGAAACACACACATAAAAAAACGCCACCAACGCCACCAAAACCGAACACCATTCATAAATATTTTACTCTTACCCCTTGCAATAATCCGCTGAATGTACTTCCCCATATCCTCCTAACGAAAAAAATCAATAAACAAGTCACTTATCAGTCAAAATATAAACACAGAGCGCAATAAATCCCAGACCTTTAAAGAGCCGTGATTCTCACTTTGTTTACATCAATAAATATATCAAATACAGAAGCATAGAACAGAAACTAATGCCCGTTCATGAAGGTCAAATACCATATGAGTCGAATGTTGTGAAAACCGTTGCAGTTTACCGCCATCTAGTAGCATTTAAAAATTCAAATAAAACGTTCCGATTTCAAATTACGCATACGCGACGCTGGTCTCTCCATATCAATCGGAGCTCTTCGCGTGGAAGCGATGCTGGGCTGATAAGAGTGGAATCGCTGCGTCGCGTCCACGAGACCTTGGTCGCGAAGGGGTTAAAAATCTAAAACGAGTCATTTTTACAGCTCCAAACAGTAGAGACTCTTATTGACAAAGAGTGAATCTTTGATATTCCATATATTGCAACTTTACAAGGTGAAGTTGCCCACGACTAGTGGGTATCAGCTTTTATATACGAAAAGAATGTTCGAGAAACAATAAATTTAATAACAAAGATATACCCAGAATGTTAAAGATCATAAGGAAAAAATTAAAATTTATACTTTGGATATAACAGCTATGGCGAGCATTGAACCCGCAAATTCTGGGTTTGAATCGCATACTTTGACCAATCAGCCACTGAGCTCGAGGTAATCTTTCTTTATGCTGCAATTTAAAGAATAAACATCCATGGAAAAAGTCGAGTGAAAAATGAGTGTGCAAAAATAAGACAATAAATGTTTTTGAAGTTGCTCTTAATATCGCCTGAAATCAGAAGCTGCGAGAAAAAGTTAAATGATGCATCACCGACAACTGTCAAAAAATTTACATTCGGTGCATTTAACCGCGAAATGTAATTGACTCATTTAAAAAGCTATTCACTCACTTTTTTTCCCTCACTCGACGAACTCATCAGGAAGCAACACTCATCAAAGAAAAACTGCTCTTCATTCCGCTCTATTAGTGTGGTGAGAAATAATCATTACTTGCGAATTACCAACTTTTTTATTTCCTCAAAGACTCTACCATCGAATGGCCTTCTTTTTGGAAGAAAAACTGCACTTTCCAAATGCTATTTTTTCTCATTTAAGTATCGCTTCCTTTTGTCATTACCGTTCATTCGATGATTTTTTTTTCGTCCCGTTTCCTTTAGCAGCGCCGAAGACGGAAGGCATACGAATCCGCAAAAGTTGTTAGCGCCGCCCTAAGGGAAGTACCGGGGCTGAAGGACAAAAAAAATGCCCTCTTCATTAAGGATACCTAATAAATGCTTTAACATTGAACTAGTGAAAAGTTTTTTTTTCCTTTCTTACATTCGTATAGAAAAAGTACACCGACAATTAATGTCCTATAATTAAGAAGGAAGGAATTATTTTTTAAATGAAAGCCGAAGTCGTCAAAATTTTCAGATTCATTTTTATAAATTTTTTTTCCTCTACATTATAAAGAAACCTGAACAAGTTTTTTTAATACCTTCCAAACTACACAATAGCAAGCCCTAGAAGTTGAGTCTCGTTAATTGAGGACAAGACGGTTGAAACTTTTTTCTCCCTAAAAAAAGAGAGAGTTAACTTTGAAGGGTCACAGCAAGTAACGTGATATATTTTTTAATAATTAAAAGTAAATTATTTTCTACTTACATTACTGCCTGCCAAAAAAGTTACGTTTACTTAGTAAATTTGTTTTCCCTAATAACTGTTTCTTTTTACATTTCTATTTTATCTTTCAATGAAAAATAACATCATTTCTATTATCTTTGACACCATATGGTTTTCAGACAATTTATATTCCAAGTTTTGTTTTTGAAAACTGTATGTTATTTCTGTTATGAAAATTAGTTCCCATCTCTGTGTATCAATATTTTAGAATTTGATAAAGCTTAGAAATTTCGATTATCCATTGAAAAATAATAAGCATTTTTATCTTCATGTAAAAAGTTTGTTTTTATTGCATACAATAATAAAATATCGTTCCCTGAGAATTTATGATAATATATAAAAAGTTTTTGAATAATTAATATGATGTATTTTAGTTGCATATAAAATTAGCAACTAGTTCATATAAGCTGTGTTTTTATCGTTAAGTTTGAAGGGTCACAGCAAGTAACGTGATATATTCTTTAATAATTAAAAGTGAATTATTTTCTACTTAGATTACTATCTACCAAAAATATCGATAACTCATCTTCTTATGTTTATTAAGCAAGTTTGTTTTCCCTAATAACTGTTCTTTTTTATATTTCTATTGTATCTTCCAATGAAGAATAACATCATTTCTATTATCTTTGGCAGGATATTATTTTCAAACAATTTCTGTACTAAGTTCTGTTTTTGAAAATTGTTTATTAATTCTAATATAAAAACTAATACCTATCTCTGTGCATCAATATTTTATAAGTTCAGGAATTTCGATTATCCATTGGAAAATAATAAGCATTTTTATTTTAATGTTGAAAGTTTGTTTTTATTGCATACAGTAATAAAATATCGTTCCCTGAGAATTTACGATAGTATAAAATGTGTTTCGGTTGCCTATACATTAATAACAAGTTCATATAAGCTGAGTTTTTATCGGTAAGTTAAAAGTATAAATGTGATGGAGTTCATCTCCCAACAAACTTTTTATAACACCAATAGCATTATCTACATATTTAAAATAGTTGTCTAACCCAGACTCCCTGTCAAAATACCTGATCAGATTTCTACCTTAAAAAGCTTTCTATGCAATCTCGTTGTTCTATAAACGTTAGCTTGCTTGTACCATCCTTTATTGTACAGAGAAGTCTCCAAAACATTCTACATGAGCATAAACTTTTTTGAGAATTCTATATGAGCATAAAAATTATCAGATGCCTCCAACTGCAATCTCTTTACCGATTTCGTCAATTTTTATTTCATATAAAAACTTATTTAATCCAGGTACATCATCAACGGTCAAATGCACACATTGGCCACTTTTCTAGAAGTAGAATAAAATAAAGTTTAAACTCGCACAAAATAAAGTTTTCAAAAAGAAAGAATACTTCCTTTTTTGTAAAAGAAAGAACAAAAACCGAGTCCTTAACAATTAGATCTATTTTGAATATTTATATCTATCTATGCATAATAAATGTAGCTAATGATTTAAATTGATATATATTGACCAAATATCATTTTTAGTAACATTTTTCTTTGCTGTGATGATATCTATATTCTTCAAATTTGCGAATCATAATTACTTTACTGAAATAAATTACTATTTTAATTGTACTCTTATTGGGGGGTTCCTCATGTTTTGGATTAAAAAGCTTCATTCAGCATGATTTTGATTCGCACCATCCAGTAGGGTATAAAACGTCATGATATTGGCTACCTTTTGCCGATAACGATATCTGAGTCCCACAGGAAAGGTATTACCCATACTATAACTCAAAACATTCTTCGTAAATTCTTAATTTTTTTTTTACAAAAGTTAACCACAAATATAGTTTTAATTGCGATTCAGCAATTTAAAAATATCAATTCCATAAAACATTTTAAAATATTTAAATGAAAATTTCTAAGATTTTTTTCATCATAATTTTTAAAGTAATTTGTTTTTTTTTTCAAATTCGCTGAATCACAATTAAAGTAAAATATTTTAGGAACATATACTCCAAATTTAATCCGTTAATGTTCATCAGTTCTTTTTTTAAATTCTGAGCACAAAAAATAATGAAAAAATTGCATCATGGCGAAAAACGCTTTTAAAGTTTTGAAGTCAGAATTAATATTCATTAAAAGCATAAGTGCATTTTTAAAAGTATTCAGAAAAGTAAGAAACTTCATTTTTCTTAAATCTTTGATTTAATTTCAATTTTTATCAATTTTATCATTGTTGTAATTCAAGTCCATAGATGGCGATTCTGTTGCGATTTTTTATTACTTATTTTTTGTATATTAAGGTCAATGTAAGAATGATTTCATGTCTGGAAAGTGAAACCCATGATGTATTCAGTGAGATTTCTTAATCTGTATGAGTATCGTGTCCTAATCTGTAGAAGTCAACGGGAAGTTGTATAAATAATGTGTTCGAAGATACCACCCGAAGAGTTTTTTAATTCGGAGATTTACAGTGTTTTTCTATTTTCTAAACTATGCTCAGTTGAATAACCGTTTTTGCTTATGACACTTCCCCTTTTTCAAAACAGGCTTACCGAAGATTGACATATAGATAGGAAGCCGAAATAAAACATATATAGAGTGAGTCTTAAATCATGGTACAAACTTTAAGGGATGGTTGAACTCACTATAGCAAACAATTATTGTGTAGGAATATACGACCGGAAGTGACTTGTTGAGGCACAAACAGAAAAAAAAACATTAACAGAATTATAAAATGTTCATTAGCAGGAAACTTAATCAATTATTCCATACAGAAAATCTTAAAACAGTTTCTGGAATTTTCTGGATTCTACTTGTGGTGACATCTTAATAAGCCAGTAACTGCCTCTAGACATTGGTGAGCACTTTTATATAGGGGATATGTTTCACGGCTGCAAAAAGGAGGATCGCGATTTCAATCCTTGGCGGAATTCAACCTCTACATTGTCACAATTCCAGCCAACACCTTCGCCACATACTTTTAGGGTGCTAGGGATTAGGAGTGGTGGGTCAGTTTGATGGCCATCATGATTCCCAGAATTATCGACTTTCGATTTTTTCCAATAAGAGCATTTGGTAGCTCTCCTTTTCGAGACTCCAGTTGACTCCATTGAAGAATATGTTGCTCAACCATCCTGTGCGGCTGCCTGCTTTCGTGAAATATCCGGGGTATGGGGATTCGTTCGCCAATCCCCCCACATACGCTACCAAGCTTGCATTACTGTCGGTGGCTACAATATTGAGCATGTTTTGTAGACATTGCTCTAAAAAATCCTTTACTGACGACGATGTAAACGAACAATGTTCTTCATTTCAAGTGTTATTTTTTGCGTTCATCTCAACGTGAAACTTCAATTCATATGCTAGATTTTCAAAACAATACACCACAAAACCAAATCTATCTCTAAAGAAACTGCAGAAATTAAGCAGAAAAAACAGAAAATGCTTTTTTAAAAATTTTCCCTCCAAAATTGGATGATTTTTGTGTTTCAGATCCTTTCAAAAGTATTTTTCTTTCCTCATTAATCTTTAAATGAAGGGGCCATGGTGGCCTGGTGGTAAGGTCTGAGCTTCGATACCGAAGGGTTGCAGATTTGAGGCCCGACCAAATTCCATCGAATAACCGTCGTGTGAGGCGGTCTAATGCAAGCTAAACGTCCAAACCAAACGTCTTATCGATTTTGTGGCGTAATGTGGAGGGGGGGGGCAACTCAGGTGTCATCCTCGTTATCTGACCTCTGTTCAAAATTGCCGTAGGGTTGCTTTAAGATGGGACTTTAATATAACTAAATCTAAAAAAAAAATCTTTAGATAGAGAGTAGGAAAAATTCAAACTTTTAAAACGAGGGTTTTGATTGAAAAAACAAAAAGCAGTTCTATTTATTTTTTTAATCATTGGATCTGTCCTCCAATTAGCTATTATTTGGAAATATGTATTTATAATTGCTTTTATTATCAACAGAAAATCTGTAAAGAAGGAATTGTTCAACAAAGAAAGGAAAAACCATTAGAAGACTAGTTACGCTGCTACCAATTTAGCTCTGCGTGGAAGTGAAATCTTAATGACTTTGTATTAGTAAGCAGAGAAAATATCTTCCTTAATCATTATTTCCACCAGAGATTACGCTGTGCCTCGATGGTCTGATTATAAGGTCTCGACTTCGGAAGTGGTTCAGGTTCGTCTGCTTCAGGTTTAACAGCTGGTTCTGCAGAGGAATCATTTTGTAAGCCGGTTGGTAGCCCGTTAAATCCGTCGAAACAAAGAGTCCTCCATCTGACTGGTATGGTGTGAAAGTTTGGAGATGGGTCTTTTATCTGACTTTGGTTCAAAATGACGATATTCGTCCCAGAATATCCATAGCGTGTTTTTTAAATGGGTTGTTAATATAATTAATTTCAATCAATGATTACGCAGAAGAATAATCTTGCTTGGAACAGCATTTGTACTACGTGTACCTTCTGGTGTGGTGTGGAGAGGGTGCCAGTTCAGGTGTCGTCCTCGTCATATGACCGTGGTTAAAAATGACAAGGTCCGTCCCAAAATATCCCTAGCGTTTCTTTACAATGGGTTGTTAATATAAGTAATTTGAATCATATGCAAACAAATAATCTTGCTTGCAACAGCATTTGTAATGCGTGTACCCGCTAGTGTGGTGTGGTGTGGTGTGGATAGAGGAGGGTGCAAATGTCGTCCTCTTCATATGACCGTGATTGAAAATGCAAGGTCCGTCCCAAAATAGCCCTAATGTTGCTTCACAACGGGACGTTAACACATGAAAGGCGGAAGTAGTAATACTACGATTCAATCCGCGTTACCTAGCATACTTTCGTCAAGATCCCCTACCTTTAATGTGTTAATGTTACTAAACTAAACTAAACTAAACTTGTACTGTATGTAAAAGAAAAGCTAATATTTTGCTATCGAACTCATTTCATAAAGTTACTCATTTGATCCCTACTCAATGTAGTATTAAAATACATCCATTACCAAAATTAGAATATTTCTAATTTGATTAAACCCCTTGTGTCATTTAGGCTTTGTTCTTTGACATAGAATCTTTTTACTCAAAATTAAAATTCAATTCATTTTAAAATTTGTACTTGAAACTCCCCAGTGCTTGATTTCCATTAATATTCTTCGAGCAGATCTCAACTGAGGTATTTGCTCATCGCAAGGTGTCTCTCAGTATGGGAGCACCACTTTCCAAAGTGAGATAGATTTTAAAACGGTGCTCAAGCGATGGCTTCATTTCGTATGCATCAGACAAGTAGGGGGAAGGGGTTGTCCAGGTCTCGAATAAATGACCGATAAAGATCTGTTATTTTTAATTAACTCTTGCATCCCGGAAAGACGGCTCGTGATCCGGGAAATGAATTGCAGCAAACAGAAAGATTAGAGGCGTGTCGTGTTCAAATGTTAATTAATTTGAAATGGGAGTGATTTTGCGAGGGAAAATTATCTGTTAACTACAAGGCTCACGAGTGGCTCGGTGTATTTATTTTAAAGTGAAGACGTACTATCTTGATGAACCATTCGGGATCGACAGCAGGTTTTACTGTCTTATTCATAATATATTTGAACTAATAAGGTAAGAAAGTATGAATTTATATGCAAACTTTATAAGTCAAAAAACATCTTCTAGATTGGATGATCTCTTTTAGTCTTGTGGTCATGTTATCTGGCTACAAATCCAAAAGTGGCGAGTTCGAGCCCCGCTATCACCAGCAAGCAACATTGGTGGCCTAGGACGATGAAAATAAATGCAGCCTTTGTTCAGCTGTTGTGGCGCCCTCTACAAGGAAAAAAATTAATAATCAGCCAATGATGATAAATAATAAATAAAAAAGGGCGAAAATAATCAGCCAACAAATAAATAAAAAAGTCGATGAATAATTAGCCTCTCTATATAAATAAAAATGAATTTTTGTCTGTATGTCTCTTATGTCTTCCTAAACCGTTCCTCCGATTGCAATAAAACTTGGTCAGCATATTCCTGGCATCTACGAGATGGTTATAGAAATGGTACAATTATTTAAATTTTAAAAATTTAACTACAATTTTAAAATCAAATTCGAATCTCAACTACATCTATTTACCAAGGATTAATCTCCAAATAACTCGCCGATGTGATAGTAGATTCTGCAGAAATGTTAAATCCAAGTTACAGGTTAATATTCTGTAGTTATAGTACCCAAATGTTATGCAAGTCATTCTACGAGGTAACAACTTTATTACATATTATACGAGAAAGTTTTGGGGAGACCAACCCCGGCGGTTTTAAATTTTAATTGAATTTTTGCGTTTTCCGCAATAACCACCAAAAATATTGTAATACAGCCACATTTTATAACTTCGTCCCATCTTAATTTTCAAAAATTATCTTTTTATCTATATTAACGACTTTATGGCATAAATATGTTTTCTGTGTTTAATAAATTTTGAGAGAAAATGTTTTAATCACTTTTTCTGAAATTAAATTTAAGAATTCAAAAGAATACTAAACGAATCACGCGATCCAATAAATAGTTTCTTTCATTGCCATTCTGATAGAACACCAAGTATTACAATTCTAAACGAATACAAATCTAATATATAAAAATGGATATTTGTTTGTTAGTATTTGGTGTACTGTGGTACCGTTCATCCAATTTCGATGAACACATTCCCAAATTATTGATTTATTCGAGTTTTCGGCGGCAGCAACGCTCCGGGTACCATCTAGTAAATAAACAAAAAGGGCTAATAAAAAAACTAGCTTAAAAATTAGCTAATAAAAAAACGAAGCTGAGAATCACCCAAGCAAAGAAAGAAATAAAACGTGTCAAACGCATTAAAAATTCAACAGTCAATAAGATCACCACTAAATAACAACAAAATATCATTCGTCTCTTCTCTCTTTGGAGGAGGAATATTGCGTATTCCTTCGTGAAGTGTTGTACTGTGGCCTGTGAGGGGCCTTAGGACTCCACCTCAGTTCCCACCAGTGCCACTATTGCGGCTGTTTGGTCATTCGGTTTTCTTTATCCATAAACCTTGGGGTGGATCGGAGAGTCAGGGATACAACTATCCTCAAGAAAAAAATATTATTCCAAGGCATTTAATTATTTTCAAGGCATTTAATAGGCTAAGTTTGACTTAGTATTCAATTAAGGAGCTTATTTTGTCTAAGATTTCCGGGAAATAGATTGCAACATTCAGTTTTGTGCACAACAACCATATGCAAAGGATATGGAATACTGAAGCATGGGAACTAAAAAAAAACAGTAGCTAATTTCAAAAATAATGCTTAAGAATCTTTAAAAATAATTTTTTTAATGATCTTCATTGTTACGTTTTCCTTCCGTGATGTGTTTAGCTTGTTAAGATTGTCAGTACGGGTTCGAAATTTTAAAAGGGAATAAGTATGCATTGTGGCATTTACAAAATGTGTTGGAAAGTATAAATTTTTTTGTCCTGGTTGCTGATGTAAATATAACGCCATACGAGATAAACTACTAAATAAAACCATCTACCCCTCCCCCCGAAATAATAAAATTAAAATTAAAATGCAAATACAATAACATTTTTATTTCACTAAATTTGCATTTTTATCGTATTTTAATTTTATTGCATTTGTATTTCCATTGCCTTGCATGACAGCACGTAATCTATGTTCCAATTTCCATAAAAAAACGAAGTCGAATTTCTAGTCCTAATAAAAGCTCTCCCTTTAAAAAAAACTGATTTACATTTTCTCCCCTTATTCTGATGCAAAACATCTCAAATTATCGAAATATAATAGATATCTAACGTGACATTTGCAAATTACCAATAAAATTCAAAAGTAATTTTCTTTGTATCATGAAAATAACAAAATATTAGGGATTCAATTGTCCCCAAAATGAAAACATCCATTCAAAACAATTTGGGAGGCCATTGAACTCTATGCTGCAACATCCCTCCTTCCCCCTAACAGCATTTCAAAATCTTTGTAAGGATTCCATCTAATGGAAAACATTCTTCTTTTGCCTCATCCCAACCGGCATCTCTTTCCCTTCTACCCCCCAGAGCGATGAATATCAGTTTCGAGATCAAGACTTTAATCCAATCACTGCGATTTCTTGTTCTGGTCCGATTCTTGAGCCTTAACAAGGATTTTGCATTTCTCGAAATTGAATTTCGTAGTCGAAAAGGGTTCTTCTTCCTTTTCCTCCTCCCCGATCGAGGAATGGAGGTTCTGAATTCGAGAACTCTTTCGGTTCGGACTCTTTTGTTCTCCGCTCATTATTTGCTCTCGAGACTTTGCCGAATCCCTTACGTGCCGATGTTCCGCTGCCGAATGCCTTCGTTCTTTTGAATATCGATTATATTAATGATATACCCAAACCTTCTCATTTTCAGGACTCTCGCTCAAAGAGAGTGGGTCTAAGTCGTGGATATTGGATTTTTGAGGAAAAACCATTGCGAGCAATCATATAGTTTTACTGCATAGATATATTATTGATAGATATAAACTCTCGCATAGATATATTGGGGATAAATCCTTTGCTAAAGTCACTGTCTATATTTTATTCTCCTTCTTATATACCAGTTTCAATCCTGCATTATTTACATCTATTTTTGTTGATTTCTTTTCCCTTCCTTTTATCAATTATATACCAAAAAACTCAAGTATAAAACTATTCGCCACCATCACGTATGCATTCGTTTTATTATTTGATTAGATGGGCTGTTTTCTAGTATACCCTTAATATGGAGAACTCAGATAGTCTCGTGATTGGGCCGGTCGATACAGCTACGTTCAGTGGTGGCGGGGTGGCCGGCTATATACATGAAGAAGTCCCGTGATCTGGGTGTCCCGGGTTCGAGCTCTGGTTTGGGAAGGGTTTCTTTTTCAGTTTAGTTTAGTTATATTAACGTTCCATTTTGAAGCGACACTAGAGCTATTTTGGGACGGACCTAGTCATTTTGATCCGCGGTCAGATGCGAAGAGACTCCTGAGCTGGCATTCCCATCTCTAAACTTCCACACCACACCACACCAGTAGGAGGACATTTGGCCGTTTTTTATCCAAATTTAACGTGCACCAGAACCATTTGCACGGCGCTTCTTCAGTGGAATCGGGTCTCGAACCTAAAACCTTTTGGTTTCGAAGCCAAGATCTTACCACCAGGCCACCACGGCCCCAATCGGGAAGGGTTGAATCTTCTTTTGTGTTTTATCTATGAGGTGTGTGAATGTCCCCCTCTCTGTAAAAAAGGGATTATGTAATGGAAATTTTGAAGGGATTTTGATTATGAATGTCATGTAGACGCATGAAGTAGTTAAGTCGTAATCTTAACTCTAGGTGGCGCTACTGAAAAACCAAAGGACGTACATTTCGGCTTCAATTGTCTACAGATAACTGCCAGAGAGCTTGTAAAGTACCATAAGTCAGAACAACAACTCAAAAAGTATTACAGGTGAAATAGCGTCATGCGTCAGTTCAATCTCCATGAGAACGCTTAGACAATGCAAGTTTATGGGTATTTTTCCTCCAAATCTTCCAAAGCCCTTTTTTTAATTTAATTTTTAATTAATTTAAAGTGGTTTAATTATTTTGATAAAACTGCAGTTATAAAACAACGAGGTCAATTCCAAAAATGGTTACTTCGGAATCTCCTGCATGAAATATTTAAATTTAAAATTAACCATAATTGGATTATTAAATAATTTATAAATTTTCTTAAAGCAATCTAAATAGTGTAATAAAACAGTTTACCTTTGTCAAACAGCTAATTATAAATTGCATTGTACCACAACTGCAAATGAATTCCTAAAAGCTTCTAAGGATGATCTTAAATTTTAACAATATTTGATTTTTTCAAAAATTCATGAATCGAAAGAAAACCTAAAATTAAATTACCCTAAAAATAATATTAAAAAATTCTCAATCTCGAATTAAATACATTTGGCTTTTAAGCATTTGCCTACTTTGGTCATGATCAGTAGCAATCGCCATGTTAAAACAGAAAACGAAATCCCTCAGCAGTAATGGTTACATTGCGAGCACTAATAAGAATTTAAAAAATTCAATGAAACCTCCAAAGAGGTCTAGAACGTCGTTTACGTAATTAATAAATACTCTATATCCTTAATTATTTAAACTAAAAACATGTAAGGTAGGATCCATTTCATCCCAAATGAAATGTGATATATTACCTGAACTGGCTACTCAGATCCGTCGAAAGGCACGCGGAAAAAACTGAATGACCGAATCACCGCAATAGCAACATTGGTCGGAATTGTGGTTGAGTCCTAAGAGACATCACCGGTCACGGTACAACCCCTCCTTTAGGAAATATGTCCCATCACCGATGGGAGAATCCAGAGCCCCACCTTTAAGTATACTCATAAATAAGGCTGTGCCAATTTTCGATTTATCTAACAGAGCATATTTTTGGAAAATTGATTTTTTTCGATGTCTGTTTTTAAAAATATCTATGAATCGAAAAGAGGATCATGAATCACGATACAAAAAAACGATAAATCACGATACAAAAAAATCGATACTCACAATTAATTTAAGTTTTTGAATTCATTTTGGTTATTGGTTAGCGTTTATTCTTGCTGCTCTACATTCTTCTTCACTTTCATACAGAATTTTTGTTCACATTTCTATAAATAATGCCATATTCTAATAACTAAAAGTACTAAAGTTTACTAAAGTTAATAAATAAAGTAAATAAAGTTAATAAATAAAGTAAAATAACTAAAGTTTAAGCATATCAGTTGGGAACAAACTGTTTTCTATTCCCTAAATGAATTATACCGTTATGGAAAAAAAATTGAAGTTATCAGAAAGTTGTTGTCTGTCTTTCTTTTAATCACTAAATATTCATATTTAGAAAATAACTCAAACAAGGTTAATTCAGATTAAACTCACAATTTTATTCGAAGCTCACATTTTTCCATTCTTGTAAAAAAAATTCAGTTATTCTTTCGTTTTAGCTTAGCAGCTCACGATAAATAAGGGAATGCCATGCAATAAATTGATATTCACTATTATTTTCGATTTCGTTTTGTTTGCCAAGTGTTTGTTCTTGTGTTTTAGCTTTTGCTTTTATTACCCTTTATTATTATTATCCTTCATGGAATTTTTGTTAGTATTTCTATAAGAATATCGTATTCTAATATTTAAAAATACTTGCTTTAAACGAAGTTTTATAAATTGTTACATTCAGACATTGTCTTGGCATTGGCACATTTTATTAAAGGGATTTTAACAAAATTATTTTCTTACTACTTTTATTCAAAAGGAAACAAATATTTTTGTTATATAAATTGAAACTTCATTTTATTTGGAATCGTTCTGATCAATCAATATGTTCAAGAGATGATATTTATAACTTATAATCTGTATAAATAAAAAATGGAAGTTTGTCTGTATGTCTCTTATGAGCTGCCGTACCACTCATCCGATTGCAATGAAAATTTGATTACTTTTTAATTGCACTTATTTGTTCCTGTTGAAGATAGGAAAACAAAATAAATCTTTCCAAATCTAAATTCTTGAATAATAAAGTTTTTAAAAATACAATTAATATTATTTATTTTTCTCCTTTTATATATAATTCGATTTCAATGAATGTATTTATCTCCGATACGAAAATAAATTTTATTCTTTCTTTCATTCCTTATTTAAGAAGACAGTTATTTTAAATTTCAAACGATATTTCCGAAATTATTCCTTATGCGGCAGCAAAGCCTCAGGTACCAGCTAGTAGCTCACAATAAATTATGACATCACGATATATCGAAAAATATAGAAACGTGTTTGATGATACATCGCGATGATGATATTCCACCATCGCCAGGCCAGAACCAACCACCACGCCAGTACCTACTCATCCTTTATGATAGGTGCGCCTCTTGGAAAAAATATGAAGTATATTCATAACCATCAAAGGGAACATGCTTCATAGTGCTTCGAAGAATTTTCTGAACACGCTTTCAAACATCGCAGTTATCTGGTAATAAGTTCAGGACATCAATGAGATTGTAGGTCTGAAACCCGATTTCACCAAGGAAACTTTTAGTAAAAGGTTCTGGTGCCTTCTTGAAATATAGAGCGGGAAGTTGGGCTCGGTTGTCATCCTCGTGATCAAAATCCCTGGCAAAAATTAAGAAGACCGATGCGTTTACAAGTGGAACTTAACTCGTTCACTGCCACAACCCATGCCTGATATCAGGACCATCTATCTAATAAGAAGACCCCTTCTTTGCTATCTTTTAACTGTAGTAGAGAAGGTGTCATCTAATAACATGGATGGTTTGGTCCTAGAAAAGAACATAATCTACGAGTTATCTCGTAGTTGGCAGTCAACGTGTTAAATATTATGAATATAAACTGTGCGCTAACTTACTTTTATCATAACTAATTGTATGTGATATAAAATCTGAAATCTACAAGAATATTTCAACACATTTAAGTGCATTGAGTATTCTATATGTGGTCGGCTAATTTTTTAAACATTAATTCTTCTGACTTCATTTAAGTGAAATGTCGAAGTCTCTATGTTTATTGATTTGCTTGCTTGAATGAATGAGTATAGTATTTTGAAATAAATTATATAAATATAGGCGAGCTGACAGAAAGTATTGCGAGTGTGAAAAAAAGTTAAAGCTTGCTTTTGCGTTCACTAGAAGTTGTAATCATGTAGCGACTTTCCACTGTGGAATCATTTTTGTTCCTTTATTTACTATTATTATTTATTACCAGTCGCCTTTGGCGACCAGCTGGCTCGCCTTGTGTAGTGAATTTTAAAATTTTTAATTAAATACTTACAGGCCTGGCTCTCTTTATAACTTATCAGCCAAATATATTTAAACTTCAAACTCCGATAATCACGTAACTCGTATTATTATAGATGCCTTACGATTATTTGTTCATTGTACCATACATATCTCTGATTTCCAATCAGCTGTAATGGAATTATGTTGAAAATATCGCATCTAATACTTATTCCATACGATTTCACTACGATTTCAACACGTGCTGGGCCGCGGTGGCCTGGTGTTTAAGTCTCGGCTTCGGAACCGGAGGGTTTCAGGTTTGAGACTCGATTCCGCCGACGAACCGTCGTGTGAGGGGGTCTGTTGCACGTTAAATCTGTCAGGCCAAATGTCCTCCCGCTGGTGTGGCGTGGTGTGGAGAGGGGGGTGCCAGTTCAGGTGTCGTCCTCGTCATCTGACAGTGGTTCAAAATTACGAGGTCCATTCCAAAATAGCCCTCGTGTTGCTTTAATCGGGACGTTAATATAACTAAACTAAACTAAACTTCAACACGAGCTGAACATCACACTTTCCTTGGGTTAATTTGCAATAAGAGTTAATTTAATCATTCCATTTGAGTTTTGTCAAAGTAACTGCAAAACACTGGTACACTCTTAACGTGTTCTTGCAGGCTAAATTCTACTTTCATTTTGTGAGAAATTGATTGCTGGAAAATAGAGCTACAGAATTTTTTTCAAAATTCAGTAAAAATAGAAATTTAATTTATAGGTTAAAACATTGTTATCAATGAAAAAAAGTTATTTTTAAGAGGATTTACAAAACAGATTTGTGCAGCAATATTTTTGGAAAGTATCGCAGAATGATTCCAAATGTTAGCTTAATTTTTAAATAAACAAAGTTTCAAAAAAAACTCCTTCAAGGTATGCTTTTTCAACTGCGAAAGTAAATACGTAAATACAAAGTACGGTAGCTCTAAATCATATAGTATGTTGTGTAGTGTCCTTACAATACACGCGCGCATTTATTCATATACACAAACACATATTCATTTGATTATCAGCATTGGATTAATTCTGTGCATTGATTGGTCTAAAATTGATATCTTCTTTAAGATAGTGGACAGAAAATCTAAAGGAACAAGTTTTCATAATGATATTCTTTAATTTTTATAAATCCGTCAGTTTTAGCTATTGATTTAGAAGATTGATTGAAGTAGCAACTTTTATTTAAAATATTAATAAAAATATGTGGAAAATACGGCTCACAGAGAAAAGTATGAAGAAATCTAAAACTCATTATTCATCAATGCAATTTTTGACTCAAGCTACATAAAAATGTAATTATTTACTTCATTTAGACCAAGCTAACAGTACTAAATAATACGTATGCCTGTTACTAATATTTTACAAATTGGCCATTGGGCCGGAATTTAAATGCATATCCTTTTATAAATTCAATCAGGTTTATCGTAAATAAAGAATATTTATTGAATGAATGATTTAGATATTGCAAACGATCATAGAAACCTACGCTTTGAGTTTATTTTTTTTAGAAAATATCACATTTTATAGTTATTTTATCCAGTCACGTGCTGAAAGTTACATTTTTCTAGATTTAATTTGCAATGATAGTTGTTTTTTTTTAATTTGAACTTCCGTCAATATGATGGCAGCACGCTGATAAACCTAATCCTTTTCCCCTTGACGTGCTCGTGCAGATTAAATTTTATTGCTTTTTACGAAATATACTGTTGAAAAATATGATTAAAATGTTTATTTAAAAATTAGTTAAAAGTAGAAGCTTAATTTATATGTTAATACACTAATACCATTTGAAAACAAAAATTTCAACCTTTAAACTGATGTAAAAATTTTGTTTGTGTGATAATTTTTTTCAGAAGTTACAGACGAAAAACATCGAAATATCATTTAATTTTTAATTACTTCAAATTATAATTAAACATTCAAAAAAAGGGCTCCTAGGAGCATATTCCCGACCTCCAAGGTATACACGGGCCAAATTTGGTTGCTGTAGGTCCAACGGTCAAGACTGTAGATTGTCAACGCACGCACATTGAGCTTTATTATAAGTATAGATAATGTTTGTTAAATATAAATTTAAAGAATGGTGCAACACCAATTTTTTATTGTTTATTTTTAATATGTTAGCTTCTTCATCTATTATATTAAGAATTATGAATTCCAAAAAATAAAAAGTAAGAATCTGTGTTATGACTAAGAAGGTCTATGTTAATTTTTTTCAACCCTTTTCCATGCAACGCTCGTTATTTAACTGTCATGCAGTTGGCTATCCGATGCGAAATGGAGTCTAGATTAATTATGTTAACGACTAGGACAAGTTAGCTCGAACGACAGTCATTCGACACCAAAATAAATATTTTGAATTACTCCGTATTTAATTCTAAGAAATAAACATTTTCCTTGGCACTTTCTTTGAAGGACGGTTATAGATTGAAATAGATCTTTTTTTGAAATACAACGAAGTAAATATTATATTCAAGTATGACAATTTTTATAAACTTAATGCAAACATAAACATTAATTAAAATTAACATAATGAAGAGTTCCGATTGCGCCTTGTTTCTCCTAATTATAAACCCTTTATTTGGTTTCTCCGAATAAACTGCAACCCAACAAAGAATGTATTTTAAAGTCCCTTTTGCATACTCCTAACAAGCTTTGAAGGCAATCTTGTTATATGAGCTTTCAGCAAAACTCTTGTATTTTTTTTAGTAATAAGGATCGCATTACCTTCTCAGAAATGCAGCAGAGAATATATTTCTTAATAAATATCGCTTTAATTAAGATTGTTAAGAAGATTTATGAAATTGTAAAAGCCAGTTTCTAGAGAAGAATTATTACTAGGCTATAAATTTTTAACATTTATTGATTCCTAAGGCTTTTCTTGTCAGAATTGCAGAAAATGAATTATTTATTACACTATTTTGTCTGCAATGAAAAGTTTAACCGATATCAACTTTCATGAATAAAAACAATGCATATTTTTTTGGTTTCGTAAATCCATAAAAAAGTTTTGCAAGATTAAAATATTTGCTTTAGGTCTGTGTTACTTTTTCGGTGATATTAATTTCATTAAAACGCTTAAATTCAAATGCTTTGAAAATAACTGATTATTACCTTTTTTCTACTCTCTTGCATGCAAAATATATGAAAAAAATTTAATCTTCATAACATTTGATCGCAAGATTTTCACAACTCTTCTCGTACTCGCAATGTTACAAAACGAGAAGCACATTTTGAGAATCAGAATTGCCTTTAAATGTGAAAATTAAAACGGAAAATAATTGAATGAGGCGAATAAAATTTAGCTTGTAATCTTTATAAAAAATTGTAAAATTGCAGATCTCGAAACTACTTAAGGAAGAAGGCAAGATGAATAAAATGGGAAAGCTAGTTTTATAATCATAAATGTATTTTTACGTACGCACTTCAATTTTGGAAATCGTTCAAAATATCGAATATTTTTTATTGCTTCAAAATTTTCTCCAATTCTTTAATTTTCGAACGATACCAAGATGTTGTCATTATTAGGAATATTTCTTGTGTTATAAGGGGTTTTCTTGAGGAACTTTCACTAAAAACTCTTGTTTCGGGGTTTTTTTTAAACTCATTTTATGAAGAATGATATTTTTCTACTAAGTTGCTTCATTAAAACAATAGTGGCCTACTGTTAAAAAACTAGATTTTTAAAATTATTTTTTTTATTTTTAAATTTTAAAATAAATATGTACGTACACTTTAATCAAATTTAGATCAAATCTCACAACAAAAAATTAACCAAATACAATTAATTGTATATGAAAATAATTTGTATAAAATATGGATGTTTTGTGCCTTAACCAAACTCATATTTAGGGAAATTGCTTTTGAATAGCCCTTTAAAAGTTAAAATTATAGAAAAAACTCGTTTTCTTTTCGTCGTTGAGGAAAAATTGTTAAAAAAATATATAATTTTTATAACTTGATTGAGACAGACAACATGAAGACTAATATTAGGCATCATTTCTAACTTGAATTATGTGTCTGTACAAATTAAATCTGTATGTTTTAAAAACTATGCTAATTAGCTCATTAAATATTAATTAAAAATTAATGTAATATGTTTTTTTTCACTAAAAGTTTTTTAAACGCATATTAGTGGCCTACTGTGAAAAAACAGGAATTTTAAATTTAACCAAATCTCTCAAAAAATCCTCTAACTATTGATCTTTTTTTCAGAAAATGCATATGCGATTTTTTTTAAATGCAACGAACGTAAATGATTAAATTTTATGAGACCTTGGAATCGATCATATTTCAGACAGAATCATTCGAAGAAAACTAGTATAAAATGGTATTCCAAAAACTAATATTAAATATGCCATATAATGTAAACATACGGTAAATTCAAACTCGCAGTCTTTAACACAGACCCTTTTGATTACTCATTGTTTGAAAACCACATTCGGTCTTAGCTCCAGTTTCAGATCAATCATTATTCTTTAGGACCAGAATTTTTGGTTGAGGTTGATTTGAATAAACTATAGGTTTCCTTTCTTTTAGCGATATTGTTAAAAAAATCCAGTTATTTGAGCTCAATTAGAGAAGAATGGTAGGTTTTTTCGATTAAAATGATAACAACATAAAATAAAAGAAATATCTATCATCTAGTACAAATATTAGTGGTTGAATAGGACTATTATTAAACTCAAATGCAGCAATCTAAGCAAAAAATTGAGTATTTTGATTTTGGTTCTAGACAAAAAAATAATGAAAAGTCAAATCAATCTAAACTTATAATAAAGCTCAATGTGTGTGTGTGTGTGTGTGTGTGCGTGTGTGTGTGTGTGCGTGTTTGTGTGTTGGCGCTCTACAGGCCAGACCGTTAGACCTACAGCTACCAAATTTGGTACATATATACCTTGGAGGTCCGGAATGTGCACCTCGAAGCCCTTTTTTCGAATTTTTAATTAGAATTTGAATTAATTAAAATTTAAGCGAAATTTCGGCGTTTTTACGCTATAACTTCCGAAAATATTATTGCACAAACATGATTTTTATATCAATTTAAAGATTAAAAAATTTAGCTTTCTAATGGTATCAGTTTTTTTAATTTATAATGTAAACTTCTATTTTTAAGGAATTTTTAAAGAAATATTTTAACCATGTTTTTATCACGTGGCTGGATAAAATAAAAGAATGCCGGAAGTTCAAATAAAAAAAAATATCATCGCAAAATAAATCTACAGAAATGCAACTTTCAGCACGTGACTGGATAAAATAAAAGAAATATAAAATATGATATTTTCTTTGAAAAATAAATGCAAAGCAAAGGTTTCTACAATCGTTTGCAATATCTATACCATTAACTCAATAAATCTTCTCTACTTACGGTAAACCTGATTGAATTTAGACAGGATATGCATTGAAATCCCGACTTAATGGCATATTTATGTAATCGTTTGCAATATCTGTATCATTAATTTAATACTTTTTTTTCCTTTCTCGCTTTCTTTAAAAAACATATTTAATATTTTGGCAACATCATCGAAATTTTTTTAATATTTTGGAAGCATAACCGATGGTTAAAACTGACTGATTTATAAAATTAAAGAATATTACTAGGAAAAGGTGTACTTTTAGAACTTTCCGTCCATCATCTTAAAGAAAATACTAATTTCAGGCCAATCAATGCCCGGAATTACTTCAAGGCTAATGAATATGTGATTTAATTGAAAATTTTCGAACGCTTTACTCATGGCGAACCAGCTGGTCGCCAAAGGCGGCTAGTTTAAAATAAACACCATTTGAAGTGTAACCAATCACGTGCAACGGCTGATGATTCTTTTATTTTATTGCGCCAAACATTGAAGCGGCAGAATTCCACCGCCCTTGGTATTTTTCATCCATTCATTGATAGGCCCAAAATTACAGTCCAAAGGTTTATCCTTGATCTCAAAATTGCATCAAATTTCTTTTTTTCTGGTATGTTGCGATTTTCAAACTCTAATAAGATGATGCTCAGTTAATACGTTTTATTAAAAACAATTTTACAGATCAGCAGCTCTGAAGATAGAAATTGATTAATTTCACTCATTTTTTTATTATCACGTTCACTTTCACTAACCAGTATATCAGCAGAGTTGCGGTTAACGATACAATTATACAAATTCTGAACATGTGCTCCATTTCGAAACGCAAAATTTCAATTAAATATAGAAATATATCGAAGTAAAATTTAATTTTTTAAGTACATAATTTCGAATAATTCATAGGACCTATAGGATTAGTATGGGAAATAGCACCCAAAAGAAGAAAAATTTGCAAAATAAAATGTCAGCCTCGATATTCGAATTGAAGATCAGAGTAATTCATTGCCGTTCTAGCCACCACACCATGTATTCCATCAGCACCAGTGGGTATTATTATTCATAATAAGGCTATCCAAATCAAATTTTATGCACGGCAGAAATCTGGTATAAAAGCGCAACTTTAAGTTCCGGAAGGAAATTTATACATACACCTGCTTTCAACATTTATTCTTTCAATTATTACAGAAACATATTGACTTATAATTTAATTTTTTACTATATGATTTGGAATAATTCATCGTAACTATAGGATCAGTTTGGAGAATAATGCCCAAAATAAAATAAAAATGTATAAAATAATTTGTAGATTCCGGGACTCGAATTGGAGACCTACGTATATCAGTAAAAACCCAAGCCTATTTATTCACCATACCACTTATCCCGATAACAGCTCAGGGGTTTAAGAATCGTAATACTACTATCTAAGTTTTAAACAAAGTGCTAATCTGGTTATAAAAGCACAATGCTAAGAATAGGAAAGAATGATGCGCATATGCTATATTTCGACATCTAAAATTTCAAATAAATATTTTAATGAAATATGTTTGAATAATAAGGTATGAAAAATGAAGAGTAACTATAGAAGTAGTATTTGGAATAATATTTTAAATAAAATAAAAGTATGAAAAATATTTCAAACAGTTTTTCGGCTTTGAGACTCGAACTGATGACCAACAAAAACCTTTAATCCGCCTTGTCGCTCTATCCATCAAGTCACTTATTCCTTAAATGACTGTAGAGTCTTTGATTCTTAATACGAATATCATATCCAATTAACCTTCCAAATACTACTTCAATAGGACCATATTCAATTTGTAAATCTGGTCAAAATAACACAATGTTAAGAATAGTGATGAATTCTGAGCATTTTTTAAATTTTATTTCGACGCATAAATTTTTATTTAAATATTGAAATATTTTAACAATTATTTTTGTAGCATATGATTTGGAATAATTCATAGTGCCTATAACATTAGTATGGGGAATTATACCCTTAATAATGTATATCAAATAGCAAGCTGGTCCCTTGCGCGTTGCTGCAGCAGAAAAATTATCTTGGATATAATGTTTGGAGTTTGAAATAGTTGTCTAGTATAATGAAAGAAGATAACGCTTGATTGGAAGAATGATCTTTATTTTCTTGTCGGCAATGAATAATTTTATTATAATTGAAGGATACATAAAGGAAAAGCATAAATAGTATTTATTCTATTTTTATTATTCTATTCTACAAACAAATATTCATTTTTATGTATCAGATTTCTTCTTTTAGGATTATAAAACTTGGTAATCTTTCAGAATTGTATGGCTGTTTAAATGCGAATATAAAGGTGGAGATAGCATTTTGATTCCTGATTAGGCTCGTGATATTTTGCTTTAAGAATTAAAATTCCGAAAATTTGAGACAAATATTTAAATGCATATTTTGCTTAAGATTACATCTATATAAATAAAAATGAATGTTTGTCTGTATGTCTCTTATGCGCTGCCGTGAAGATCATCCGATTCTCCAATAAAACTTCGACTTTGTAAAAACACGATTTTAAATCAAAAATTTCAATACATCTATATATATTCAATAAAAGATAAATAAATTAGTAGTCAAAAACCTTGAAAATATCTCTAAAAATAAGTTAAGTGGAAAATGAGCAATAATTCAATGAAATTTCCAAACTTTAAAATGGTATTAATTTTCTTAAGTAAAGAACCACAAGAATTCACTAAATGAAGTATAGAAAGAAAAGAGGTAAAACGGAAAATTATTATAAACTTTGAATTAAAATGTAATAAAGAGAAACTTCAAAAATTGCCAAGAAAAATTCAAATTTCCCAAATTTTACTGCATTTCTAGAGCATGAATAGTTTAGCTCCCATATTATCTCTCTCTCTCTCTCTGTATATATATATATATATATATATATATATATGTGTGTGTGTGTGTGTGTATATGTATATGTATATATATATATATATGTGTGTGTGTGTATATGTATATGTATATATATATATATATATGTGTGTGTGTGTGTGTGTGTGTGTGTGTGTGTGTGTATATATATATATATATATCAGAAATTGACTGCAAAACTAATTATTCAGAACACAGGTGTACCTCTTGATAGAATAGTTGAAGATATTTTGACTTGAGCTTCCCTAAGTTAAGAATTTGATTTGTAATTCGCAATACGAAATTTGCCATATCAATTCATAAATAGAAGTTTGAATAGCAGACTGAAATTAGAAATTTGATTACTTTAGAATATACCGTCTGAAAAAAGTAAACACTGTTGGGAAGGAATTTTACGAATCGTCAACGAGTTCGATTAAGTAGTCCTTATAACTTTGGAATAAATCTACATCGGAACTTAATTGAATGGCTTTTGTCAAAGCTACAATCAATATTTAGATGGCTAGTGATCTTTAAATTAACAATCACGAAAATTAATGAATCCAAACTCATTTCATTCATTTGGGAAAATTTATCTTGAACTATAGATTATTGTATAGATTATTTTATCAGAAAAATATTCAACGTCTGCTTTCATTTATTGCCAGGTTATTATTGGTTTAAGATTTATTCGTTTTAGAGCAAGTATTCTAGACTGAGTTCTTTAAAAAAAATTTCGACACCTTGAAAATTCACGGAAGGCACTAAAATCTAAACTTCTAATATTCTGAAAGAATCGGGAAGAATTCATTATATCCGAATATTCAACACAAGTAACCTCCTGTAACTAGAGTATCACAATTATGTAGTTAAACCTGGTTAGTCCAATGATATGCGACTGCAGGAGATTCAGGAGAAAATATCGCTCCCTATCCAAAAACAGGACAACACTAAGCTAATATCGTTACTTCCTCAGAATTATTATTGGGCTTTTGAGTCGAATTGTTGGAAAAATGACACTTGGTCTTTATATTCTGAAACTATCGACATAACGAAAGTACTGAAGAAAAGTACAGGCTTTACCCAATTTCAATCGAAATTGTCTGTTGCGAAATGACCGGAAAGAGAAATTGTGATTAACCTGACGCAAGTTATAAATAATAAATTAAGAATTATTTCTTTACGCAATGGAATGCGTTGTCCCACTTTATATATATTTCTGTGGATAATTTTATGCTTAATGAATATTTCATATCGCGAATAAGATTTGAGGGAATTATGCTAGTCCAGCGAGGCTCTAATTTATAATTAATCTGGGCAGTCAAACATAATGTTAAAATATTAGGCAGTAACAAAAATTCTATCACTGAGTGACTTTATAATCACAAAAATTATTTTTATAGCAAAAGGACCAGAATCAGATAGACTGCGTCAAACAATGAGACACCACTACCCTATATACGCAATAGAATATGATTAAAATATGTGAGCGCCTTATTACATAGAACACAAGAGCTTTCATTAACATTACAGCTTTATGCTTTTATCATCATTTTGGGTAAAATGAAGAAACGTACCTTATTCATCTTTCATTAATGTTACAATATAAAGATTGCAGCACAAATAAGGCAATTAATGTGTCGCAAAACGCTAAAAGCCTTGCAAGTTTGTTTTTTTAGCGGTAGATCAATAAGTTTGTGAGAAATATAAAGCTGAAATGTTACCTACAACTAAAAAACCATGCATATCTATAAACCATTCTTACCATTACTTGGTAAGAATCTCCCGTGATCTCGGAGGCTTCAGGCTTGTTCACAAGATGTTATTTATGATGGTGAAATTTAAATTTACATTTGACCAATAGAAATATTTCCAAGAGAATTACGACATAAAATTAAAAACAGAGAATTTTGCAAAATGTGCAATTAAAATTCAAATCAACTGGGGAGGCAAAAGATGTGATCCTATATTTTAAATTGATCAAGCCTACTTTTATGTTTTATGCAGCATTCATTGTTTAGCCCGTTGTGGTAACAATATGAATAGAGAATTTTTTAAGTATTGGTCTTTGTTCAAATTATGCATTTCAAGAAACGGTTCGCCAGTCATTGGCAGCCCTAAGGCTCAAAACCCAGGTTCATTCAAGAAGAGCCTGTTCTCAGTAACCCTTATGACATTCAATTCAATATTTCGGATTATTACAAGCCTGCACTGTCGAAATTTATACCTGCACTTCGACACTATTAACAAATTGTCCTTTCGAGACAAACTTGTCATGAATGTCGAGGAGCATTACGCACAAAATAAGGTAAAGCACTTTAGACAAACATTTATATCTGAAGATGTCAATTTTGCAAATAGTGGTTTTCGAGAAATTGCATTATTCGAGAGATTCACTTTTACAAAATTTAAAATTAAAAAAAAAATCCAACCAAAATTTATTTCCAGCAGAAAATTTTTTTTTACAACTCCAGGAATCAAGATGAAAAGTCAAACTTAAGAATACAGTTCTTCAATGATAATTTTATATGTGTGCATTTAATTTATTCAAGATTTAAAAAAATAGTAATTATGCTTATACACTGTAATAAAACTAAAGAGTTTGATTAGTTGTATATTTCAATCGCTAGCTTTAGCCAACGTAAATCTATAATTTAAAAAATACAATTTCATTTATTTATTGCAAAACACAAGTTTCACTTTTAACAGATTTAAACCGGCATTTATTCTGCACATCTGCACACAATACTTCGGGTAGAAGCTTTGACTAATGAAATAGTATTACAACGACGATTAAAGCTTAAGATACCATGCTATTAAGAGATGTAAATTTGCCATATTATTTTAACAATATTTTTAACTCATTTCTTCACTATGCATATGAACCATGTTAATAAAGTCAAGACGTAAATTCGCGGATGGTGTTTCTAATTTTCACTATATTAAAACTGTCTTCTATTCCTATGCAAAACAAAATCTTTAACTTTCAACTATGTTTTGAGTCACTCGCTTAAATGCTTGATGAAATACCGAAGAGGTTTGAATTTCTGAGCACTATAATCTACTGAATATTAATGAAATAAAAAGTATACAAATTACCAAAATTTGGAAAAATTCCTCGACTATTATATTGGTTTTAAAAAATTTTCGTATCGCAGCATTTAAGATTATCTCAATACCCAATGAAATTCAGTTTAAAAAAAGCTTTTAATTTATATTGAAAAAACCCTTAAAAGCTACATTATCTATTTAAAATTACACATGTTCCAAATTTTGTAACATTAGGTCAAACGGTCCGTTTTGTTGAGTGCCAACATGCACACTTATATTTATTCTTAGCAGATATGTAGAAATTAACAATCACATTTGAATTTTGGGTTGTATCAATCCCTAGTACAAGAACTTATTGATTGTTTTATAGCGAGAAAAGCCTGTAATTTTTTATTTAGCTAAAAAAAGTTGTTTTCGAAGTTAAAGAGACATGAAATGAGCTTTATCTAAGCTCCAACACACACACACACACACACACACACACACACACACACA